>JBBPOI010000440.1:0-13794 GCA_038091355.1 Phylloboletellus chloephorus
CCGTCTTCGAAGAAACCGCATTGCTACTCATGAAGAATGATGGGAACAGAGTGACAAGATGACGAAAATTCGATGTAAGGGCGATAGGCTACAGGCGCTGGGACTAGCGAGACGACAAGAGTAAATACCGAAAGATATGTCAAAACGGATGGCAAAACTCACCTAGCGAGACGACGGGAGTAAGTCTGAGAGGAACGGAGCCTCTGCGACCGTCGCCTCACTAGGATGCGTTCGGGGTGAGACACTATGACGTGCATTCGCTTGGCATTGGCGAAGTCCGTTCGCCGCGATGCACGAGTAACGCGTCCCGTGAGCCATTGAGGCGTGGGAAGCCGTGGCGGCGCGCGAAAGCCTTAGAGGCATGAAAGTAGTTGCCAAAGAGGCAACGGGTAAACCGGCATGGATCCGGTTGTAGCCACGGAGGCATCAGTTGGTAAAAGGTTAAGAGGTATGAGGGAGCAGGAGGTCTCACGAAAGCCGGCTATCTCGATCAATTAGCTTTGTGTAAAGAGGGATTAAATCTCAATAAACGACTCTCGATTATTTGAAAACCCCGGTGTGTTGTTAGGCCGTGCAGTCGCTGCGGAGGCTGCGGGCTGGAGGAAGAGAAAAGGGAAACCCTTCATGATCGCACAGCCACAGCAATTGACTCCCAACCAGACTTTGTTCATAGCGCAACCATCCCGAACGTTGTGCTTGACTGCAGAATGTCGAGGTATCCAGAGGTGAGCAGGTCAGCCTGTACGCGCAGAATGTTGAGTGAACGACACCAAGGCGGACGAAGCACAGCACGGCCACTACATCGACGGATACAACCCTTATTCATCGCAGCCCACATTGAATCCATACGATCAGCGCCAAACGCAATACAGCCAATATGACTCCCAATACCCCATTCAATACGAGCACCATCAGCACGACTCCAACCAGCCATATGATCCGTTCCATAATCCCTCCCCGACCTCGTTCACGCCCACGCCTCTCCACGATCCATACCACCAGCAACAACACGAGGTTTATCCCTTCCAAGAAACATTCTCGGCCGTTCCACAAGCTCCATCGCCACCCCAGCCCGTGAATGATTATCTCGGTGCATCATATAATCCATATGAAACCCAGCAGCCACACACACCCATTCCACGTTCGCAGTCACAACTTGGAGGCGCCTCATATAATGGTCATGAAGACAACGACATGGACGCCGGAGACATGCCACTTCTCCGCAGAGAGAGTCCCTACCAGCATGTCACCTTCCCTGGTGCTTACCAGGATGCACCAGATGCGGATGACTCTCAGCCCGAGACCAACATTCGATATGGCCGAATACCGCAACGCGTCCCACGGCGGTACAAGACCCTCAAGAAGGTCGAGTTGTTCCACGGAAATTTCGTCCTCGATTCTGCTGTACCCTCGAAATTGCTCGATATGTGTGCACTTCGCAACGAGCGCGAGTTTACACACATGCGGTACTCGGCAGCGACGTGCGATCCGAATGACTTCAAAGACTCTGGATTCACGCTCAGGCAGGTCCACTATGATCCACCACGTCGCACGGAATTATTCATCGTCATGACGATGTACAACGAGGACGAGGAGCTTTTCTGCCGATCGATGCACGGTGTAATCAAGAACGTCGCCCATTTGTGTAAACGGGAACGGAGTAAGACATGGGGGAAAGACGGGTGGAAGAAAGTCGTGGTGTGCATTGTTAGTGACGGGCGTCAAAAGATCAACTCTCGGACGTTGAGTGTGATCGCTACGATGGGGGCATATCAAGAAGGAATAGCAAAGGCATGTGTATTGAAAGCTCATTTGGCCCCCGCTAATGTCAGCATAGAACATTGTGAATGGGAAAGCCGTGACAGCTCATATATATGAGTATACCACTCAGAGTAAGTACCTGCGCATCCTACATACTATATGTCCTCACACATTGTAGTCTCCGTCTCACCCTCGATGAAGATCGAAGGAGCTGAGAAGGGTGTAATCCCTGTTCAGATCATTTTTTGCCTCAAGGAGCAGAATCAGAAAAAAATCAACTCCCACCGCTGGTTCTTCAACGCTTTTGGGCCTATCCTCCAACCCAATGTATGTGTGCTCCTCGACGTCGGCACGATGCCCGGTCCCACTTCCATCTACCATCTCTGGAAAGCCTTCGATATCAACTCCAACGTGGGTGGGGCTTGCGGTGAGATTGTGGCGCTCAAGGGAAAGTATGGACAGTACCTCGCCAATCCGCTTGTTGCAGCACAAAACTTCGAGTACAAGATGTCAAACATCCTGGATAAACCTCTAGAGAGCGTGTTTGGGTATATCACGGTGCTGCCAGGTGCATTTAGTGCATATCGGTATATCGCTCTGCAGAACGACGTTAGGGGAGAAGGCCCGCTGCAGAAGTACTTTTTGGGAGAGAAGATGCATGGTGCCGGCGCAGACATTTTCACTGCCAACATGTATCTTGCCGAGGATCGGGTAAGTGACCAGTCTTGTTGTGATTCCAGTTATTCATGTGAATGGTAGATATTGTGCTGGGAGTTGGTGTCAAAGCGCGGAGGTTCATGGATCCTGCATTATGTCAAGTCGGCCTATGCGGTTACCGATGTCCCTGATCAAGTCCCGGAGTTGATATCGCAGCGTCGGCGTTGGCTCAACGGCTCATTCTTCGCCGCAGTTCACAGCACCGTTCATTTCCACTACATCTATCGCTCGTCACACACCTTCATTCGGAAGTTTTGGATACACATCGAAATGCTCTACCAATTGTATAACTTGATATTCTCCTGGTTCGCTCTCGTACGTTTGTCTCTCCTCATCTTGAGCTGCATTGATTGATGTCTATACTAGGGCAATTACTACATTGCCTTTGTCATCCTCACAAATGCTCTGGAGAGCTACGTCCCGAGCGTGCACTATGTCAACCTCGTTCTCAATTACTTTTACCTGGGGCTTCTCATCACGTGTTTCCTGCTTTCACTGGGTAATCGGCCACAAGGTGCCAAGTGGGCATATACCCTGGCTTTCGTTGGGTTCGGTCTGATCACGATTTATATGACGGTGCGTTGTATAGACTTGTCCTTTTTTCTATTAGATCCGCAATGACGCGCATCATAGGTCTCAGCATTCCTTCTTGCTTACAAGGGTGTTGAAGGAGTCGCCCAATCGGAGGGCCGTGCCATCCAAGCTAGCGATTTCCTCACGAATTCAATATTCCGAAATATCGTGCTTTCGCTTGCGGCTACGCTCGGACTTTATATCATTTCTTCGCTCATATTCGTGCGTCCCCGTCCAGTATGTAGCTCATCGACATTATTGACAATGGTATAGTTTGAACCATGGCACATGATCACCTCCTTCATACAGTACCTACTGATGGCACCGTCGTATATCGCGGTCTTGAACGTATATGCTGTGCGTTTCGTCCAATCGTCTTTCTGAAAAAGTCACTCATTCTGTCTCTCAGTTCGCCAACGTCCACGACGTGTCGTGGGGTACCAAGGGTGACAACAGGGTTTCGACTGACCTCGGGGTTGTCTCCGTTGGTAAAGGCCCCAATAAGAACGAAGTAGAAGTTGCTGTACCCACAGCGGAGACGGATATCAATGCAGCCTACGAAGACGCGATACATGTCTTGTCTACAAAGCCGCCTAAAGCGGAACAAAAAGTAGACCCGACGACACACCAGGAGGATTATTACAAGACTTTCCGCACAAATGTGAGTCATGTGGACTTCGACCATAGAAAACGTTGTTCAGTTATTCATGATTGTAGGTACTGTTGGTTTGGACGTTGAGCAATGTCTGTTTTCAACTGCTTTATATGGCGTGGTTCGTCTGCTGATGGATCTATGCAGGCATTGCTAGCAGCCGTCGTCGTGTATGTTTCGTCTTTCTTCCCTGTTTTGCGTGCTTCACCTCTCGCATAGTGCCGCAACACCAAGCCCAGAGAGCGGACAGGTCTCGGCATCTGTCGATGGCTACATGTCCTTCATCCTGTTTTCCGTCGCAGGGCTCGCCTGTACGTGATCTTTATTTTCTTTCTATATACCCATCTTGTATGTTAAGACCTCCGACAGTCGTTCGATTCATTGGCTCGACGACTTACTTGATCGTGCGTCTATTCGCCGGAGAGTAATCCAACCGGATTCGCCGAGGCGTGGTTTACCACATCGGATTCCACTTGAAGCGTTGTGCGAAACGAAATATCTCAACTTAGCTGGAGTATGGACGATTTTGTCGCCGACCGCTCCGTTTTCTCTCCTACTGACGCTTTCGCACCTAATATCCTTGCTTGACTCCGTATGATGTTGTTCTTTCTGTTCTGATACCTGTCTAGTACCTTATTTCTCTCGCTGTCGCTATTTTATGAGTGCAATTCAAACCTGCTTGAAGATCAGTTTCCTTTCGCAGGAGTCCAAGCTCGCTGGAGCTCGACACTTCTGATGGCCATCGCTCAGAGGCGCCTTTGATGTCGGTAAGGAAATGAACACCTCAGACTACGTCCATGCCAATAAAACTTGAAGAAAGCGTAGCTTGGTTGCACTGACTCAATTGCAACATCGATGTCGCCCAGGGGACTCTCTCCAGGCCCATCTTGGGCTGTTCTTCCTCGTATGCACCAACGTCAAAACACAACTTCACACTAACGAGCTAACCATACATTTTACCATCTTGATCAGAACCAACACCGAGCATCTCGCCGTCGACACGCACGAGCATGCGATCGGACATCGACGTCGACATGGGCCACGATGGAGCAGGGAACGAGCTCAATCCAACTCCTATCCAAAAACGCAAAGCCGACGAGCCTCTTTCTGGTAGCAAAGCACACAAGGTCCCTCGTTTCGATCAAAGCGCACCTCGTGCGTCGTCGTCGAGCGGCACCGACGGCGTGCCATCGCGCACGCAGCCTGCACGTACCCCGTCGTCCTCGGCCAGGTTGCCCCAGTCCCAGGTTCGGCGCGCCAGTGGAACGTCGAGCCCAGACTTTCCTGGAACACTGTCGCAAACTGTCCAAAAGGTCAACGCACGGGCGAAAGAAAAGGAAAAGGAGAAAGTGAAAAGGCAAGACGGGTCGAAACAATCTCGAGGGGGACCACCGGTCACAGCGCGCAAGCAGACTTCTCAGCTAAAAAACATCCGCAAGGTCACTACAGCTTCTCTCTTGCGGGTCGCACAGATATCTAGTGAGCGTTTCCATCCGTCGCGCGTCCCTCGATTGACAAATCATGTTTCACCCGTTCCACGCCACTGGTCTTGACCTGCCATCGGCTCGCGAACAAAGGTGACTCGACGAACGAATCATCAGCTCAGACGCGTATCAGACCGAAAAAGAGACGTATGTCACGTTCGTCTTCCTCTTGTTTATGTCCATCGCATTTACCGCCTCGTTCCCTCCATAGAATTGCGTATCAGTCACGATGACGTGACAGGACTCTCCCGTCCACTTGACACGGCCAGGCAGCGAGCGGAAATGATCGAATTGACCGATTCAACTGATTCTACGCATAATGCTCGGCCGTCTCAGCATTCGAGCAAAACCGGTCAACATGTTGTGTCAGCGGGTACAGACGATCCTATCATCATCACGAGCGGTTCTGAGGACGATCCCTTTCTGGCGATGAGACAGACTCAGCGGAAAAGGAACAGACCACCGGGGACGCAGGCAAGAGATAAACTTCGCTCGGCGAACCAGATGCGAGCTGCACCGCCTGTTGATGTGGAAATCATTTTAATTTCGGACAGCGAAGAGGATGCGGCTCCAAGATCTGCTGCACCCTTGTCTGCCCGCCCACCGATATCTTCATTGACACCGACCCCAACAACAGGTGTGAATCGTGACGTTCCATCACCACGTCCATCTCAGCGGTCCCGCGCGACTCCACCACTGGCACCGGCACCGGCACCCGCATCGGCTTCCTCTCCCAAACTGCCCGATCATCCCCCTGCGAGACCTGAAGAAACGCTGCAGGAAGGTGCAGCGATTGTTTCCCAGTCAAGTCCACAGCCCTGGTACGATGGCCCACCACCCGACGACTTTGATGATCCGTTCAGCAACCTCGATTTTGATCTTGCCGGTGATGACAATCCAAGCGGTGAGTTGGAACAGTGGGGGAGTCTCAACTTTGGCCCCTCATTGGCCGTGCTTCCGGTGGAGTCTTCGTCAGGGCTTGTCAGCGCGCGCGCACCCGAGTCGAGAGATGAGGGGTCAGGGAAAGACGCGCCGTTTGACTCGTATATCAACATGGACGAGCTCGGAGCCGACATGGATCAGGAAATGAATAACGGTGCTGTCCCAGTTGGAGGTAGGGCAGCGGAGAGACCACTGGAGAATGGATCTGCTAAAGGCCTCGCGTCTTCGATGCCCGAGGAAGGCGAGCTTTCACCAGGCAGCAAGGGCAGCACCAACGTCGATGGTGGTGGCGATGTGTGTATGAGTCTAGAGGAAGGCGAGGTGGTCCCGAACAGTATGCCCCTGACGTCTCCTACTGCCCCTGAGACGCTGGAGATTGGTGAGATCACGGACTGGGGATCAGGCAGGGAAAAACAAACCCAAGAATCGAGTTCCATCGCGCCGTCTCATGTCTCCCAACCTGCGCCAGCAAGACTCGCGCCGACGCTAACCCTCGCCAATCTGTCCACGTTACCACCGTTGTCCGCTAACCCCCCTTACGCCACTTCCTGGAAGAGCTTCTTGCTGCCGCTTGCGCGCTCAAGCTCACTCGTCATGCCAGATATCTCCTCGTACAAAGGTGTCAGGTTCAAACGCTCACTCCCCGAAGCGCGCGAGAATTCGTTCTTCTCGAGAGCTTTGGGTGGGCCGCGATCTGCCGGGAAATCTCCTGTCCGTGGAGGGGAAGGGGACGAGAGAAGGGAGAGCAGCACGTCGAATGTCGTCCCTCCGCCTGCGGAGCTGCTCCCGAGCGTTGGAGAGGCTGTGAGGGAAGAGCAGAGGCGAGATGGAGGTGCTGAAATGCAGGATGATACCGTCGCGTCGGTTCGTGAAGAATCAATGGATTTGCTTGGCGCAGCCATTCCAACCCAACCTCTGTCACCACCACAGCAAAGAAATGCATCCACAATTCCAGAGAACGAAAGTGCACCATCTGCGCCTCAGGCTCAAGCATCAAATCTGGAGACTTGCACCATTGCAAAAGACCGGTTGCAAGGCCCTGCGCCACCAGCTCAGCCGTCCATCCAAGCAACGCCGCAGCTTTCTCCTGCATCACGACCCGTGGCTCAATCGTCAGGTGGCCGCCCCATCGCTCCTCGTGTACCGCGCCCACATACTCCTATGTCCTTGGTCGAGGCTCTCAATGAAGTCCGCAGACAACGGCTCCAAGCGCTCAAGGATCAGCGGCCATTAACCAGAAAAAAGATTCATTCTAAGAATAGTGACGAAAGTCCCCAAGGGGCTCCGGTGCCATCACAGTCCAGACCCCCGATGCCCTCTCAAACCCTCAAATCCCTCAGCAAAAGTCCGAGTTTGAACAACATCCGTTCCCGACTTGCAAAGGGCAACCTGTCCGCGAGCCAGCTCCCTCCACGGACCGCGTCGTCGACTCCCCCCAACGGCGATGGCGATCTCAATACGCCCGCCGAGCCCACTGTGCCTGTGAGCGCGACTTCGACGCTCGCGAAGCCGATTGCCACTAGCGACACGCAGTCATCGGGGGCGAGCACGAAGAGCGGAAGCTGGAGCACACCCACCCCGACCTCCTCTTCCTCAAGCGATCCGAGCGCGCGACGACGGCACATCCCTTTGGTTCCGTTTGAGGCGTTCATCTCGCCCATGCATCCAAGCAATAGCAGCGTCAAAGACAAAGAGAAGGGCACGGGCAAGGATAGCAGCGTCTCCGAGCTGTCCGCATCACCCACCATCGCACGGTCGCGTACGACGAGCATGAGCGTGCCCTCGTTAGGCTCGCAAAAACCGAAGGCACGATCGCCCCAATACAGCAGGCGGCAGTCTGCCTCTGCGACGTTCGAGGGGTACATTATGCGGGACTCCCCGAAGCACACGTCCGAGACCGAGACTGGGGCCGCTGAGGCGCGACCTGTGAAGCCACTGCCGCGACCACCAAGGCGGCCGAGGCACACGGAGGGTTCGGCGTCGCTGTCCTTGTCGACGGTGGCGTCGAGGGTAGTCCCCGATGTGATTACACAGTCGAGTGTTTCTCCGGACAACGCGATGCAGGTCGACCCGCAGCCAGAAGCATTCAACCCGGAAGCCGCTCGTCCCGTTTACTCGAGGAGCATGGACGACGTGTTCGGTTCGGATTCGTCGCGGACTCGCGGAGCCGTGGACGAGACTGACCAGCTATTAGAGCTCGCGTCGGTGCATTTGTCGCAGGAGGAGGGAGCCATGCCGGAGTCGGCTGTGGACGATGCAAGCAAGGTTGAGGAGATGGTCGTGGTTGACGAGGTATGGCGTGCACATGCTTGTATTCTGACGTCGCTAAGTAGTGTTCGATTAGTTGACAGGGTTTGACACAAGCGCAGAAGAGCCCTCGGGGAAGATCCAGGTGGTTGCTGAACCTGCCTGCGAAGCAGGGAACGAGATTGCTGTAAGTTGACAAGCTCGTTCAGATGCGTAAGAAGGTGCCGACACATGTGTTTGATCAGACAGATGGCCCTCCAGAGGATCTTGAAATGAGTGACGCTGACAAAGTAGAAACGGTTCAAGAGGCGACCTTGGACGCTGGTCCTACTCTTCTCAGCCAAGGAGAGGGGATTGTGGTGAGTGGGAACGCTTGCCCACGTCAGAAGGAGGCGCTGAGACGTGCTTTCTGAATAGCATAGACTCCCTGGCGATGACCTGGACGCGAATGGCGCTGATGCCTCGGAAGAGCCCTCGGCGGAGAACGACATCGCGGTACGTGAACGCGCTTGCCCAATCGCCTATAGTCGTTGATCTTCATGCACGTACAGAGCACGAGCCAAGTAGCGTCCGACGGATACGACGAGGCCCAGCATGCGGATCACGCTGAATCCTTGTCTCATGTGACTACCGCAGATCTAGCTCTTCCTGAAAACGATAGCGAACCTCCTATCTCAAATGGCCCTGAGCTAGAGGCACCCCGCGTTCCCCACCGACATCATCATAAACGACGCCGCTCAGGTGTAGATGAAGACTCTGTGGATGAGTGCGCTGCTATTCTGACCAGCCATGCCGGGTGCGAATCGGAGATGGGTGGCCCAGCATGTCTAGCGAGTGCCTCGCGCTCACGTCCTCATGTCGTGCAGTTGGACGCAGTGCCCGCTGTCTCCGCGACTAGTAGCAGGACCGCATCGAGCACGTCACTGCGGCCTCCTAGGTTGGGATCGTCACGCAGTCGCTCTCGACAGAGGGCGGTCTCCAGAGCAGCCTCCTCCGTGGACGCCTTAGACATGCACCGTCGGTCGCTAGGTGTTGCCGAACGAGTCGAAGACGCAGACCAGGTCGGTGGATACCCAGTGATCACTTGGGAATCATATGTGGCCGAGCAACGTAAGTTCGTACCTGCATACAAGCACGCCAGGGACCTTCCGCACACGCTGCAAGATCACATGAACGCGCTTCCAGAGGAAGTTCGTAACTCAGATCTAGGAAGAAAGGTGTTTGAAGCACACATCCTGGAGGCCATGGCAGGGGAACCGGACGCACCGCCAATCGAAATCTTTGATAATCGGCTAGGGGAGGAGGCTACGCCACGATGGGAGTTTCACTATACCAACGAGATGTGGCACGCGGAAGGGGTGCCTCCCCCTGACGTGAGGCACCTCAAGAGTTGTGGGTGCATTGGCAGGTGCGATCCCAAGTCGGGGACGTGCGCTTGTGCGGGGAAACAACTGGAGTGGGTTCGATCGTACATTGACGATGAGATCATACCATCGACGTGGCCTGGGTCGCCGTTCGTGTATGACCACAAGGGAAGCCTGCAGCGACTTGAATGCCCGATTTTCGAATGCAACCAGTTTTGTTCCTGTGACGACGACTGTCCAAACCGGGTGGGTCATTGGTTACTGCATTGACGTACGTCGCTGATGCATGTAACTAGGTGGTGCAGAATGGGAGAAAGTGGCCGGTTCACATTGTGAAGACGGCACACAAGGGCTGGGGTGATCTTGGATTTGTGTGGGTTGGCCAGTTGCTGATCAGTGAGTTTACAGGTGTATTTGCAGGGAGCAAAAGGATACCGAGAGGAACGTACATTGGTATCTACGCTGGGGAACTTCTGACGGAGCAGGAAGGGGAGGAGCGTGGCAGGTACGTGTGATTAGCGAGGATGAGATCGTCGTGACTTACTTGGCTGGACAGATATTATGACAAGTATGGACGGACGTACCTCTTTTCGATCGACTTTCACCACCTGAAGCTGGGGATGAAGAACCCGGACGAGTGGGAGAATATTTACGTTGTTGATGCGTATCACGGTGGAAACGTGAGTGGACGTTGATCGACCGGGGATTAGGTTTGAGGTGACTGATATGATGGACAGTTTACGCGGTTCCTGGTATGGATCGGTGCGTCTGCTCTGGTGGCCGGTGACTGATTGTTGGGACAGAATCACAGCTGTGATCCGAACTGCAAGATATTCGCGTGCTACGTCAACGACGCGGACGTGAACAAGCCACTGCTGGCGGTGTTCACGACGCGGGACGTCGAGGCGTGGGAGGAGCTCTGTTTCTCGTACTATGGGGACATTGATGTGAGTGGGGGCTGTCGGGTGGTGCTCGTGCTGAGACTGTGTTTCAGGAGAAGCGGGAGGAGATCGAGATGTCGAGGGCGGCAGGGGGGGAGGCTGAGAGGGAGCACGCGGTGTACGCGCGGTGTCGGTGTGAGGCGGCGAATTGCATTGGACGATTGTTTAGCTAGACACCAGGGACGGGGAGCACATGGTCCAATATCGTGTGCCGAATAAAAGCGGCGGGCGAGGACGAGGACGCGAGTGGAAGATGGTTCGTCGTCTCCTCGTCGCCCTCGCTCTGCTCCCCCGCGCGTGGTCCCTCTGGCCCATCCCCGCCGCCCTCTCCACCGGCACCACCCCGCTCACCCTCGCGCACGGCTTCAACTTCGACGTCAACATCAAGCATCCTCCCTCTGACCTCTCCGACGCCGTCTCCCAGGCCAAGTACTACCTCCAAAACGACCAGCTCGGCCGCCTCGTCGTCGGCCGCGGCGCCAGCGACTCTCTCAAGGGCGCCAAGTCCCTCTCGTCCCTCCAGCTCTCCCTCGCCGAGGGCGCCGTCGTGCAGAGCATCTCCACAGAGTCCGTCAAGCCCCTCGGCACCCGCAGCGAGGAGTATGTCCTCACCATCCCCGCCGACGGTTCCGCCGCCACCCTTACCGCCAACTCCACCCTCGGTCTCTACAGAGGCCTGACCACCTTTGGCCAGCTCTGGTACTACTACAGCGGCACCACCTACACGCTCAGCGCCCCCATCAAGATCACCGATGCCCCTGCCTACGTGAGTTTCCCCCCACCCAGCCGTCTGATGTGCTGACACCGTCCCACAAGCCGTACCGTGGATTCGCCCTCGATACTGCCCGGAACTTGTGCGTACCCTCTCGATCGTGTCCCCATGCATCCCCGTCTCACGTCCTGCGTCCAGCTTTCCCCTCGACGACTTGCTCAGAACCCTCGACGCGATGAGTTGGGTCAAGATCAACGCCTTCCACTGGCACATCACCGACAGCCAGAGCTTCCCCCTCGTCGTCGCCGAGTATCCTGAGCTCGCCGCCAAAGGTGCCTATTCTGCCGACCAGGTGTACACCGAGAAGGACGTGCAATACGTCGTTCAGTACGCTGCCGCAGTACGTCCCCTTTTTGCTCACGATTTGATCTTCTGCTCATCCCTCGCAGCGTGGAATCGATGTCCTCATGGTGCGTGCGCTCGAATAGTCAGTCGTCCGTTGCAGCTGACGCAATCCCCCCAGGAAATTGATACCCCTGGCCACACCGCCGTCATTGCCACTGCCTACCCCGACTACGTCGCCTGCTTCGATGCCTCCCCCTGGACAACCTACGCCAACGAGCCTCCCGCGGGCCAACTCCGTTTCGCACTCCCCGAGGTCGTCAACTTTACCACGTCCCTCTTGAGCGACGTCGCCAAGACCCTTCCTTCCTCCTACTTCAGCACCGGAGGCGACGAGCTCAACACCAACTGCTACGCCAATGATTCCCTCACCCAGCAGCAACTCAACGCTACGGGCGCGACGCTCGCGGAGGCCCTGAACACGTTCACGCAGAGCACCCACGGCGCACTCATCGCCGAGGGTAAGACCCCCGTCGTCTGGGAAGAAATGGCCTTGACCTGGAACCTCACCCTGTCTAACGAGACGATCGTTATGTGAGTCCATGTCCCCCAACATTCCCCACACATGCCCGCTCACGCTATCCAGGGTCTGGATCTCCTCCGAGGATGCCGCCGCCGTCGCTGCACTGGGATACCGCATCATCCAAGCTCCCTCAGACTACTTCTATCTCGTGAGTCCTTCTCGGATGGTCCTGCAGACCTTGCCCCCTCATTCTCCCACCCATCCAGGACTGTGGTGCCGGTGAGTGGCTGGGAGCCGACGCGGCTGGGTAAGTGACCATCCATCCACGTGCTGGCGCGATCCAGGGGGCTTATACGTTGGTCCATCATAATAGAAATAGCTGGTGTGACCCCTTCAAGACCTGGTCTGAGGTAAGCGGTCTCTTGGCAGCGGCGCATGTGCACGCGATCAAGTCCATCTCTCCCAGTCATATACCTTCGACCCCCTGGCAAACCTGACCGAAGCCCAATACTCACTCGTTCTCGGAGGTGCGTGCTAAGAACGCGCTCGGTGCAGCGGGCGCTGAAACGAAGATGCGTAGGCGAGCAGATTCTCTGGACTGAGCAGTCTGGGCCTCAGAACCTCGACCCTATCGTATGGCCACGCGCTGCGTCCTCGGCTGAGATCTTCTGGAGTGGCCAGCAGCCGACGGGGGAGCCTCTCAACGTGACCGAGGCGTTGCCACGTCTCCAGGTACGTTGCGCACTACGGTCGTACGAGCGACGTGCCTTAATTTTTTTTTTTTTCAAACAGGACATCCGATACAGGATGGTTCAGCGCGGTCTGAACGCGATCCCTCTGCAACCAGAGTGGTGTGCCTTGAGGCCAGACGCGTGCGATCTTTGAGCGTGAGCGCTTGCGTCTTCTAAAAGGCAGGGATGTGTGGGGGTACGTTTGTTGTAATGTTTGCTGTAGTCATGCACGCTGTGTTGAACAGCGATGAATGAAGATTTGTCACAGAATTACAGTGCGAAGTGAATGAAGGTAACGGGAACGATCATGCGCTGAAGGACAGTGTGCTTTCGCGGATGCGTAGGCGCACGCTGCGATCTGACGCCCACTCGAACCTCACCCACTCGAGCGTTGCTGCAATCGTCATGTTCGCTGCAGGGCACCAAAAAGAAAAAGAAACATGAGTGACGTTTCCAGATAAAGGAAGGAGTCTCGCTCGCCTTCGTCGCCGACGTTGAACGGAAACGTCTTGTACGGACGCGACCCACCATGTCCCTGCCTCGGCGGCGCCCCCGGATGGAACAAGCTGGCGAGGCTCGACCCGACCTTCCAGACGAGCACCTCCCCTTCCTCGAGCGAGACCGTCACGAGTCGGCGTCCGTCAGGCGAGAACGCACACGCGGTCGGCCGCTTCGTGTGCCCTTCGAGCACGTACAGCTGCGTGGCCGTCTTGAGGTCGTACATGACGAAAGCCCCCTCGGCCGTGCCCACCGCAAGGCGTTGCGTCGGCGTGTGGAAGTCCACGGTCGGGAAGCTGTTTGGGTG
>JBBPOI010000441.1:0-13787 GCA_038091355.1 Phylloboletellus chloephorus
GGGGGCGGGCGCGGAGGCGGTGGTGGGGCCTGTCGTGGGGGGGGGGGGGCCTGTGGAGGGGGAGGTGGTGCCTGTGGAGGGGGCGGAGGTGGTGCCTGGGGGGGCGCACCGCTCTGGGGGCGCACCGGAGGAGGGGGCGGTGCCGGTGGTGTCTGGGCCGGGCGGACGATTGGGGGTAGAAGAGGGGGGATGGGTGAAGAATTTACCTGTCGAGAAGGTGGAGGAGGGGGAACGTTGAGCCTCACCGGAGGCGGAGGCGGCGGATTAAAAGTGGCCACAGAGCTACGCTGCGGAGGCGGGGGAGGTGCAGTGGGGCGCAGCGGTTGCCTGGGAGGAGCTTGCGGAGGTTGGGGCGCCGAATCCCCGTTGGTAGAAGTAACACTGCTCGAAGCACCATGGACGCCTCGCCTAGGAACTGGCGGTGGCGGTGGCTTCTTCTCAACTGTAGTCGCCTCTTCCGCCTTGTTCGCGCTTTCCTTTTCCCGACGGACGTAGGTCTGGATATATTCTCTGTGTTGTTCAATGATGTTCTCGGTGACCCCGTAGCCTTCAAGACCCTTGACAAGTGAAAGCCACGAGTCGTCAACACCGGCGCTCGTAAGTACATTCTCATCGTCAAACCCGACGTGAGCAATATGTTTGAATGAACCCTGCTGGGGCGCCGATATCATCGACTTGTCGATTTTTCCACCATTATTGTCCTTCTTCGCCTCCGACGTAGCTTTGGACGCTGATATCAGCAGAATGAGCATACTGGTTCTTACAGCGGTACCGTTTTCATGTACCTTTGTCTGCTTTGCGAGTTGTGACTTTCTTGTAGAACAGAGTTGCGTCCTTCTCTTCGGCAAACACCAAGCCGATCATGCACCCCTGGAGTGAGAATCATTGCGTCAGTTTGATATCCTGATATCAGTGACGAACTCACATCGCCAGCGAACGAGTGAAAAAATGGCCGTTCCTTGCGGTACTCGAAATCATCATAAAGTTCGTGCTGCCATATGACGCCCCGTGTTCCTGAGAAATCAACCAACTTCATAACAAATGCGTCCTTGGACTTGTCATAGGT
The DNA here is from genome assembly GCA_038091355.1 of Phylloboletellus chloephorus. Classification (NCBI taxonomy): domain Eukaryota; kingdom Fungi; phylum Basidiomycota; class Agaricomycetes; order Boletales; family Boletaceae; genus Phylloboletellus; species Phylloboletellus chloephorus. The sequence goes on from JBBPOI010000441.1 coordinate 1,067, forward strand.
GAACGCCAAGGCTCCCTGCAGACCCCCGTATGACCACTTGTCAGGCTGCGGATGGGCAAAGTAGATGCGCGCAGGGACGGCAGCGAGGATCCTGTTGGCCGAAGTTGGGACCGCGGAGGTGACCTTGGCTTTCTCTTCCGGAGAAAGAGACTTGGGAGGCATTTCAGCTGTTCACGGGGTGGTCGTCAAGTTATCAAGGTCGAGATTACGTAAACATATGCATTGAACGGCGTGAGATAAAAACATTCACAGCATATTGTCACTCTTCTCGCGCCCATATTGACTGATGCAATCACAGCCGCGCGCAAAGCCAGGACGGACTGGCAAGGCAATGGACCAGACAGCGAGCGGCCGCAGTTACACCGTAAGTGCTGCGGTACATGGTCAATCAAGGACTTCCTGCCCCGCACCGCCACACGCGGTCCCGACAGGTGAGAAAGGATCTCAAGCCCACGCAGCGGTTCTTCACAGTCCGAAGTTCCTCTTCCGCGTTGCTGCCCGGACCCTTTTCAAGGCCTCCGAGGCCAGGAACTAGATCCGTGGGGCACCCGGTCAGAATTTATATTCCATCTGCACCCTCCCCTCCTCAATCGGATCGACATGATTGTAATATTGAGCGTTTAACAGCCAATGTTGTGCCGGTATCGCTGCCCTTTCTTCTTCTTCTTAATGACTCAGTTCTCGAATAGGGACTCTCTGGGGAACAGAGGCGCAGGGACGTCGCGGAAACTCTCATTGGTGGACATCGTGGTGGGTGTTTACGGGTGATTTAATTAGAGGATGCAAAATGGGTTCATCCAGTCATCCAGTCCACCCTGATTATCGGTGCTCATCTCACGGTGCCCAGAATTTTATCAAGGAAATGTCGGTATCAATGTTTCAGCGTATGCTGTCGTCATCAGGTTCGCTTTGAATGGTCAGAGGTAACCCACACTGCTCGGACCGCAATCGGTACCTTCATACCATGCCGCACAACATTTAAAGAACTCTCATTTTTCCTAGCCATCATATCGAATATGTCGAATGAGCTCTCTCGTCATCCTCTGTTCACCATTCAAACCGAGTTATTGTCTGTCGATGAACGCGTCTCGCTCTCCTACCAGCGAGCGAAATTGTTGATACAGACATATAGTACGTCCAGCTGACCGCGATCTCCATGTCACTCATTGTGCTTCGTCTGTAGATTTATCCGTGGCGGACGTACAGTCTTGTTCCGCTAGATATTGGTCAATGATGACCGACCCCACACTGGCTCTGGATTATGCCTTGTTTACGATCTTAGCCGCTCATATCGGACTAACGATTGGAACCCTCTCACGTCATCTCCATCAACGGCCAGATCTAAAGCCACTTGTAGATCGCCTTCTCCGCTTCGACACCGTCGGCATCTACCTCTTGACGGAGAGAGGACATGGATTGGATGCCTTTAACATTGAAACTACAGCTACGAAAACCTCCCAGGGCTTCATCATCAACACTCCTAGGGAAGAGGCATGCAAGTGAGTCCATGTCATCATGCCACTCTCGTGTTACTGAATAGATGGGCAGGTTCATGCCCGCCTCCACGCCATCTTTTGGGATACCAAAAGTAGCGTTAGTTATGGCTCGGCTCATAGTAGATGGAGAGGATCGCGGCTCTCGCTTTTTTATTGTCCCCATCTGCAATGAACGGGAGATGTTCAAGGGGGTCGAGTCCATCCGGTTAGGTCCCCGCCCCGGCACTTCTCCACTGGACTTCTCGATCACTCGCTTCGACCACGTGCTCGTCCCTCATACCGCTTTGGTAGCCTCGAACTTGGAAGATTATTCCTTACCCGGGTCTCCATTGGCGGCTTGGTGGGATGAGGTTTGGCGTATACCTATTGGAACTTTGGCTGTCATCGGGCCATCGATCCCTGCGCTCAAGGCTATTGCATTCATTTCCGGAAAGTACTCGATGCACCGTTCCCTCGAAGGGAAGGGGACTGTTCCAATACCCATCATATCATTTCGCACACAGCAATGGCCTGTCATCCACGCCGTCGCTGTTAGTCTCGTGATGGAGAGTTTGTACTCTACCACGACAAAACAGATGATGGACAAGTCCCTAGGTCCTTCCATTCGCCATGGTCTAGCCATCATCGTGAAAACTACCGTTTCCCGCCACGTACAACGCTGCGTCTCTGAGGTTGCCGAGCGATGCGGGGCTCAGGGCACTTTTGAGCACAACTATATGGCTCGCCTCGAGGTCGGTGATAAATTCATTTCTGGCCATCCTTGCTTACTCGGCATACCTTAGAATGACACCAAGGGTCTCATCATCGCTGAGGGAGATGTCCTGACGTTATGCATCCGCTTGTTCTCTGAGCTATTGCTCCAACGGTACCAGATGCCTCTACCAGACGCATCAGAGTCGCTTCTTGCTCGACATGCCATTTCGTTATTGGAGGAGAACAAAGCGGTGCTGAAGAAGTTGAGCGGGGGTCATCGCAGCGCAGCCTTCAACGCTCTCATTCTGCCTCAAGCAGAACTCGCTATCGAGGCCATGGGTCATTCGATGGCCTACTCCGCGGGCCTGCGAAGTGGATTGCCCAAGCCCATCCTCGATATCTATGAATGTGCCGTGATCCGTCGCGATCCTGCATGGTACTCTGAGATCGCAGGGTTGACGCGTGAAATTCAGCGTATTCGTGAAGACGAAGCGGTCACCCGTGCCATTCCGCGTCTCGAGGCATATCTGGACGATCTCCACATCGAACCGTATGTCTCAGCACCCATCGTTTCGGACGCAGCTTGGAAGAAATACTATGGTAACATGTCGGCGTTTACCGGGAAGGTTCAGGCTAAGTTGTAGGCCGCTCCCCTGAGTGGCCAGTCATTGTCATCTTTGGTACTACATCTCACGTCTTCCGCCAGCGTGGCACGTTCATACCACGCGTGCACTATAGTCCGTGCGCATGTGCTCCATGTCCTTTCAGATTCTATTTAAGTGCGAAACCTACTTTAAGGCACTTTTTTCAATGTATATAGCTCTCCTATTCGACGAGCGGAGTTCGGTTAGGGTAAATTTACTCTTATGAAGGCGCTTGCTTTCAGGATCGAGCGTCTAGTCAAGCTACATGCAAACGTTTGTCTGTGAGCCTTGAAGAACACAACATTTCCGAGACGGTCACATCACGCAGTAGGATTTCGTGGAAGACCAAGTTTACAAACTGCGTCATGAGTGAAGGTCGTCAAGCACCTGTTAGCGGGTCATTATCTTGGGCGAAGTTTCTTCTCCCTGAAAGCTTCAAAAAACCGAGTTACATCTGCTTCTTCCACGACCTTGCCTTCGCGTGCGAAGGGCCGCAAATATTCCAACAGCTGGTCACTGTCGTGGGAGAGTCAGAAAAATTGACAGATACAGCGAGAATACGCACCGCATGTCATTGAAAGCATGGATACCGTCAAGTGCACGATCGCGAGGCAGCCGCTGCAGCGCCCTCACACCCAGCTCTTCGAAAGAGAGGCCTGACACGGTGTTAGTGGAAATCCTGTATCTGGGCACAAACATGGATATAATCATGCCTGAGTCAGGATCCTCCGGCGGCTCGTAGGTATCCTCTTCGTCAAGCAAATACGGATGCGCCTGTAGTGATGGTAGACACTGCAAACCATTCTTCATTCAAAGAATAGCGGCAAACTGGCGGTACGCACACGTTCGCATCGACACCAACGTTGACGCCAGCCCTCGGTTAAAAAAACGTCACCGGAGCCATTTGACGTGCTTGACGATCCGTGATCGAATATGGCTTGTGCGATAGGATTTACAGCAGGAGCCAGACAGGGTGAGGACGCGGAAGTTTTTGCCCTCTTTGGTTGAGGTCCATCATCCAGACAGGAGGAACGGGAATGCGGCCGTTTGATCACTACCGGCTGGGAGTCTGCAATGTCCGCGGGGGACTCATCGGGACTCGTACGAGACTTTCCCAGCGGGTCCCCTTCGAGTGTTCGCCAAGAACCGAGTTCCACATCCCGTACCACCACAATGGCGCCCTTGGTTCCTGCATATCGACGGACGGTGGGTATTCGACTCACGCATGCGGCACACAGGAAGGAATGATAGTCATCGGCAGATATCAGGGGAGGGGGTAAACCAGATGAGGATGCATCTGAGGCATTGTCGTCGAGTGCGACCGCACCATGAGGATCAGGAAGGTCAGGAGAGGGCTCGCGCGGGGGTGGTCGTTCGCGTAAGTTGAGGCATGACTCATGAAACCAGTCCTATGCGGGAGGGACTAGCCTGTCAGCGGGCTGACAGGAGTGTGGAGGGGGGCACAACCTCACACGCCAAGCACTGGACCATTGTCTCTGGCTCCGTCTGAGGGTCGTAAGGAGTTGAACACCTGCAGAATAGGCCGCGGAAGTTTTGGCCATATTCATTCGAGGTATTTTGCTCCTCAGCAACCTTGTGGAGGGAGCATGAGTGAGGAATGGCAGGGGTGGGACAGTCGCAGCGGAAGTTTCGTTTTGGGAAGAGTTCAACCTGGTCATGGTCGGTGTGGCAAGCAATAGAACACGAAGAGCATATTCCACGGGGGGTCGCACACGTCAGGCAGAGATAGACGGCCTGTCTGATTGGCCCCATGCTGAACGTGCAGCGCGAGAACTCGTGAGGCAAGGCGAGAGCGGCCTCGCGAAGCAGCGCATCCTGTGAAGCAATTAGATCCTTGAGCGTACTTGGACCGGGCGACATGATGTGGTATTAGGCAGAGATGTTGAGCACAGCCATTCATTTCTTCGCTCCCTTGCAGTGGGTGATGGCTCTCGACATCGCCAAAGTTCGCGCATCCTTCCCCTCACTACGATCCGGTTACATTTATGCCGACAACGCAGGCGGCTCACAGACAGCCCAACAGGTGATCGACAACATCGTCGATTACCTTGCAAACACGAACGTACAGCTCGGCGCCGACTATTCCGTCGGCGTCCAGAGCACAAATCGCGTCTCGGACGGCTCGGCAGCCGCAGCGCTGCTGTTCAATGCTGCTTCTGTCGACCAAGTCGGCTATGGACCCAGCTCTACCATGGTCTTCGAAAACATCGCTAGAGCAATGGACAATGATATTCAGTCCGGCGACCAGTTCATCATCACTGAAGAGCATGAAGGTAGTCTGGCTTGTTCTAATATCCCCCGCGTTCATGCTTATCGACCTGTAGCAAACACTGGCCCCTGGAAGCGATTGGCAGAGCGTCGCGGCGCCGTCGTGAAATATTGGCGCACTGTCGCCGCGGAAGACGGCAATCCGTACTCTTTTACCTACAAAACGGATGATTTACTTTCCCTCGTTTCACCAAAGACGCGTCTCGTCGCCATCACAGGCTGCTCAAACATCCTGGGCAACATCTACCCGCTCCAGGACATAGTCAAGGCGCTCAGACAGCGAGCAGAACAAGTCGGAGCACCCAAGGTCGAAGTCTCTGTCGACTGCGTGGCGTATGCGCCCCACAGACAGATCGACGTCCAGAAATGGGATATCGACTATTGCGTCTTTGCCGTGTACAAGGTATCCGCCATTCGTTGACGCAGGAGTCGAAGATGAAGTTGGTTTCCCATGTGCGCAGGTATATGGCGCGCATAACGCAGCATTTTATATTCGTGCCAAGGCCCTCGAGTCGTCGCTCACGTCGATCTCCCACCACTTCCTCGCAGTAGACAACAATCCGAAGAAGATCCAGGTCGGCGGGCCCGGTTACGAGCTTGTGCACGGCGCCAGCGGGGTCCTCCCATATCTCCTATCCCTCACACCGGAAAACAATCTGGAAGCGTCCTTCGCTGCGATTGCGCAACACGAGCAAACTCTCTTGCAGACCCTGTTGTCCTTCATCACAGACAAACAGCAATATGACAGGGGTGTTCGCGTTGTCGGAACGAGCAAGATCGACACGTCAAGGGTACCAACTGTGTCTTTCGTGGTCACCGGCCAAAATGCAATGAAGAGTAAGGATATCGTGGCCAGATTTGACGAGGAGCGAGATGTGAGTGTGGATTTCTCAGCCAAGGTCAGGTTCTGACCTTGTATGCACTCCATAGATTGGTATCCGGTATGGCCATTTTTACGCATACAGCCTGATCGCGAATGCGACGCCCAAGTTGGATCCCGACGATGGTGTTGTGCGCATCTCTCTCGTCCACTATAATACGGTAGAAGAAGTGGAGAGGATAGTTAGCATTTTGCGCAAAGTACTAGATGTAGACGGAACACAACAATAAGGGTCATTGTCTACTCCCGCCACATCCAGAAGTCAGACATGAGCGCACCCGATCCCATCCTTCTGACGCTGTTTGCCAATCGCTTCATGAGCGTTGCAGAAGCAATGGGAAGGTCACTGCAGCAGACATCTATCAGCACCAACATCAAGGAGAGACTGGATTTCTCGTGCGCGCTCTTCGCACCCGATGGCGACCTTGTAGCGAATGCGCCTTTCATACCCATCCACCTGGGCTCGATGAGTTTGTATGTCTTCGGTCCCAGAATCCCCATTCACGTTGATCACGCGTCACCAGCGCAGTCAAGTATCAGATGAAACGCCATGGAAAGCATCTGAAGGACGGTGATGTGCTGATGACAAACTCCCCCCATGCTGGCGGATCGTGAGCGCTTTGTGTTATTCGGACGACGCGCATGCCAACCAACCCTGCCATAGTCACCTCCCGGACATCACGATCATCACGCCCGTCTTTGACAAGGAATCGAACGAGATCATCTTCTCCACTGCGTCCCGCGGACACCACGCAGACATTGGCGGCATTCTTCCGGGTTCCATGCCGCCAACGTCTGTCAATATTTTCGAGGAGGGCGCAGAGGTCGTCAGCTTCAAAATAGTTGATGGCGGAGTCTTCGATCAGAAGGGCCTTTACGAATACATGGTCGAGAAACCCGCTCAGTACCCAGGCAGCTCTGGTTGTAGGAATATAAGAGACGTAGAGAGTGACCTGAAGGCGGTGAGTCGAGCAGTCATGCACCCTGAAGCCTGATGACACGTCGCCTAGCAAATCGCTGCGAACTATAAGGGCATGCAATTAATCCGCGCAAGTGAGGGTGATACTTGTATTTCTATCTCCACCACTTATGTATCTATAGTGGTCGATGAATATGGCCTGAAAACCGTGCAGGAGTACATGTATCATATTCGCGCCAATGCCGAAGAGTCGGTTAGACATCTCTTGTGCAGCGTCGCCAAACGCGCCGGCTCCAACGTTTTGACATCTGTGGACTACCTTGATGATGGGACTCCGGTGAACATATTCATATTTTCGGTGTTTTTCCAAGTGGATCTCACAACATTCATTCCATCAGATCCATCTGAGGGTTGAGATTAATGTGGAAACACGCTCCGCGGTCCTTGACTTTGAAGGCACCGGCTGCGAAGTCCAGGGTAACCTTAATTCACCCATATCGGTTGTACATTCTGCCGTCATCTATTGTATGCGAGCGATGCTGGATGCCGATATTCCTCTCAATGCGGGCTGCCTGGTGCCACTGGACAGTGCGTGCACCCTCTTTGCATTTCGAGGACTTTGTGATATGAAAAACCACCAGTCAGAATCCCAGAGAGATCTGTGCTGTCACCTTCTCGAACCGCAGCGGTCTGCGGGGGGAATGTCCTTACCTCTCAGCGGATTGTCGACGTCGTATTGAAGGCTTTCCATGCCTGTGCTGCTAGCCAGGGGTGTACAAAGTGAGTGCAGAAAATCCGAACTTGCCGAACGAGGGGTTAATATTGTAGCAACCTTACTTTTGGAACAGGAGGCAAGAACGGTGATGGGGTGGCTGTTGCAGGATGGGGCTATTATGAGGCAAGCTATCCGCCGAACAAACTGGACTCGCACTGACCTTGAGATCAGACGATTGCCGGAGGGTCAGGGGCGGGTCCCGGGTGGCACGGTACATCTGGCGTGCATACTCATATCACGAACACGCGTATCGGGGACGTCGAGATCCTGGAGCGTCGATACCCTGTTCTTCTCCACCGATTTGGATTGCGTCCTGGTTCCGGAGGGAACGGAAAGTGGAGGGGCGGGGATGGTGTGGTCCGGGAGTTGGAAATAATGCACCCGCTTCAGGTGTCGATCTTGAGTGAGGTGAGTGCCAGCTTCCTTTACACCGAGTTTGGTTCTCATGAATGCGCCTCTCTTAGCGACGGACTCGAGCACCGTATGGTATGGATGGCGGAGAACGAGCCATGATGGGCCGAAACACTTGGATTAAACAGAGGCGTCAGCAAGATGGGGACGTACTCGCAGACGAAGATCGAGGACCACGGTATGTGAACATCGGGGGAAAGGCGACCGTATTCATGGGCAAAGGCGACCGACTACTGATAGAGACTCCTGGAGGCGGAGGATGGGGCAAAGCAGGGCCATGCAAGTGAGTGTGGGGGGCAAAGGTCGATCCCTGCGCGTCCGCCGCGATATTTGCTGTCCTTGATGCACGAAACATGGCCGGTTAATACTTGAGCCCCTTTGGACTAGGAACGAGACACGACTCAGATCCGCATCTCGAAACAAGGGACTAAGCTCGGGATCGGAATCTCGGCATGGCTCGCCGAGGCTGACTCAGCCTCGGCCTTGTTTGCGCATCCAATCGCAGGTCTCGGGATTAACCCGCCGCCCGCCGCCCGACCCCGCTGGCATTGTCATAAGGCGGGCGTCCTGGCATCATGCTCTGCCTTCTCCCTCTCCTCCTCTGGTCATGTCCATCGGTATCGAAGACGTGCCCCCCAGGACGGAGGACCCCCTTCACTTTATCATCGTCGGAGGCGGAATCACCGGCCTTGCATGCGCCTGGTCTCTCCAGGAGGCTGGCCATCGCGTCTCCGTCTTGGACCAAAGTCACGCTGATGTCTTGTGCGCGAGTCGCGATGGCGTTCGCTGTACTCCCACCATGACCCAAATCCTCAATGACTGGGGTCTTGGTGATGCCCTTTCCAGAATATCAACTAGAATCAAACAAATGACCTTCCTTGACGGTGCGTCACGATCATTTCCCAAACCTAGGATAGAGCCCTTATTTTACTCAGGTAAAACCGGCGAAGAACTTGGGCTCATCTCCGTGGACGGCAAGGTCATGGAAAGCCTCCCCGCTGACTTCAGCTGTGTTCAGGTTCGTCCACCCTTGGTCATCTCACGAAAGTGCTCACCCCGCTCCTCTTAGTACGGAGAGCTATATAGTATATTTTACGACCTTGCGAACAAGGCTGGCGTCAAGATCAATTTGAACACAAAGGTCGTCGCAGTTGATCCGTGGGCCGGCATGATTACCACTGCAGATGGTGTGGAAATGTCCGGCGACGTGATCGTGGGGGCGGACGGCACTGAGAGTGTTGTACGTCCTGTAGTCCTTGGAACATATGCCCCGACGGGAGATTGTGATAATCGGTTTACCGTGAGGTGAGTACTCACGCTTCTTGATTTGCCAGACCGCTGATGGCTCCATGCGCCATAGTCTTGCACTTCCTGCAGATGTGGCGAGGCAAGATGAGGAACTAGCATCCATTGTGGATTCAGGGAGTGTACGTCTATCCTGGTTGCACTACAAGGTCGTCGATTCATGTATACCTTGTAGTGGACATTATGGCTAGCGGACGACTGTTCAATGCACGGTGTGCTCACTGTGAGTTTCCATTTGTCTCTACGTCGCTCGCAACCCTTGTGAATGACAATGTATTTGTGTAGGGGCCCCGGCCAAATGACGATTACGCATTAGTGACGCATATTGCGATACGTAGTGAAGATGTATTGGAAGAGTTTCCGATGAGTTTGGATTCGCTGAGGCTTCACCTGTTTGAACCTCGGTGAGCTCCTCCAGATTGTGGTAACACACAATTTGACGCGGTGGCTTTCAGTGCTCAGAAACTCTTGAAGCTTGCTGATCAGCGCAGCAAGGTCGTGTTTACCCACTACGAACCGTTCGAAAATTGGGTGCACGAGAGTGGCAAAGTTGTTTTAGTTGGAGAAGCGGCGCACCCAATCATAGTGAGCATTCCGCGTCACCCGTGGTCTCGTTTCCGGAGTGATGACCTACTTTTTTCTCCGCTCATGTTAAGCCATGCGGATCGCACAATACCTCCACGTGTATTGAGGATGCCATGACGCTGTCCATGCTTTTCTCACTTCCCGCCGCCAAATCCCAGACACCGATGCTCCTCAATGTCTTCGAAGAACTTCGACAGCCACGATGTGCCGCCGTCCAAAGATACGTACGGCGCAAATCCGATGTCACCACCATCCCTCATGGACCGGCGCAACGGACTCGCGATGCGCGGCTACGAAACCAGCGTGCTCTGCATCAATGTGACGAGGTGGACGACGAGTTTCTCCTCGCCAATTATACAGGGTTCGTCCAAATCTATGGTTTCGATGCGCGCGAGGCCGTCCAAGACTGGTGGACAAAGTGGGGCCGAAGTATACTCGTCCGCTCGCCGGGAGGGGAGAGCGAGGATGAGGATGTGCCCACTTCAGTGCCGGCATTCGTGGATGCCGAGGTCGAGCGAGAAGGTCCATCGTATCCGATCATCTCAGATCCACTCATGGGCGAAGATGAAGACGTCGTCCGTGAATCCGAAGCCCATCGACGGGGGTCAACAGTAATAGGTGGCTAATACGATGCATTGCACTTCGCTCTGCATTTTGGATTCTTTGTCATGCATTTTTAATAGATCAATCACTCATCGTACCATAAAGCTATATTAGCACAACAGCCCATGTACCAGTATCCAGTTACCTATAATCTAGTGATATCTACATCATACCGATGTTCGTCTAATATGCCACGCTCAGTGTCACTTTTCTCGCCTCTTGCTCCCGCTGTTGTTCATCAAGCTGGGATTGTAAACTTGTTAGTTGTGTAGAGACGAGCAGTAGACTCGGCACCACGCACGTAATTCTGCCATGAGTGATCTATGGGAGACTAGATACAACTAATGAGAGAGAGCCGAAACACTGAACGCATCACACTTACTCGTCGCATCCCATTGGCAGCGGCTTCTTGGCGATTCTTGTGCGTGAGGGCACCCGCAGCGATGAGGACACCGATAGTAAGCCCTTGTGCCCACATACGAGCTTGCACGGCCTGGAAGGACCTTCAGCACACAAATGCATACGCTTGCAACAGCTGGAATCACCTTCTGAGGTAAAGTCATATATCTATGCATGCCAAGAGGAGTGAGCGAACCCATTGAGGAACGAAAATGAAAGTCACTGCTCACTTGTCTCTTGCGACGATGGCACCGGCCGCAGCCATGGAAAGTGCCCAGCTACCGAGAATGATGCTGTACTGGTGCCGAGAAGCCCAGTCAAGGGCCTTGTCCTTGGTGGAAAGAGCGCCAAACCGCGCCTCCTCCTCGGCCGCTGCGCGATCCAGCTCTAGTTTTCCGGAATCCGACCTGGACACGGGGGATGTGGCGCCCCGGGATCTTAGTTGGCGGCGAACGCACGAGCAGGCACGGCGACGTACCAACGAGATTTCTCGAATTGCAAGCTACGCCTCTCTGCTTGGATGGATATCACGGGCGCGACGATAACGACGAGACCAGCAACTTTGAGAGGGAGGGGCAAGGAGCGGTAATACGCCGATCTGCGATGGAGGTAGTAGAAACCGGGCACGGCGAGCGCAGTGCTAGAGACAGCGCCCTCTACGGCGCCAAGAAGTACGGCTGAATGGAAACTCTTCCATTCCTCCTCACTGACGTCGACCTTCATGATGATTATGACCGTAACTTTGCAACGAACTGGCTGTACCGTAATATACCGGTCCGGATAGGCGCGGGATTCCTCATCCGTGATTTTCCGAATTCCCCTAAATTAAAAATATGGCTCCGGGGGGCTCCTTGAACTCATGGTCAGTTATTTCCACGCTCAAAAGGCAGGCAAGGATGCGCGCTCAGCGCAAGGACAACCTCGCCCCCCCAGACAATTACTATAGAATACCCAAACCCTCCCCACACCCCCACAAGCAACCTCCCGCACCAACAATAGCGAGACACATCCACCTAGCTCGACCAACAACCACCAGTACCTAATACTACGAGGACCTTCCCCTATGCACACTCCAATAAGTTTGTGTTCATTAAGCTGAATAGAACTGGTAAAAAAATACCACCTGAGAAACTATCTTGACTGACACCCCCACATATGCAACCTTCACATCACTATGGGAGGAACCTCACACCCTCACCCTTCAACCAGTGATTTACCCTTCAATAACCAACCTAAGCAAGAGAACCTGACTGGATCACCAAAATGACCCTGCTCAACCATCAGAACATCTGCATAAGAAAACACCTGCTCTCCTGACTGAAAAGCTAACCTTATAGACCAATCTAACCATACATGCAGACCTTTTATGTTAGGAACACAGGACTAGATGTTAGAAACACAAAGCTTGAGCTGCTGTGCGCTCGCTTTTACCCCCTGTCTAGGTGGTCAATATTTATTTTCATTATATTTATGAAGTTGAGCTGCTGAGCGCTCCTTCAGTAAATATTCATTTTCCAGTCACGTGACTGTGGGAACATGCACGTGACCATGGGAATTATCTATCCGTTCACCCTTTCACCTCTTCACACCTTCATGTTATCACATCTTCACATATTTCACCATTTCACATAATCACATCACGCTTTGTAGCATAGATAACAAGTTTAGCAAGCGAATGGCAATATTCGCTCTTATCATAGGTAGTATTAGTAATACGTTGCG
>JBBPOI010000442.1:0-13768 GCA_038091355.1 Phylloboletellus chloephorus
TACTAGGTTGCATGTAAGTCTCCCCGTCGGCTAGGGTTATGCCAGACCAGGGGTGGTTCCCCTCTAAATAACCTATAGCCGGGCCCCAGGCTTAAGGGGATGAAGGTTTCTGTCACCTGACGGCAGCAGGACTAGCACCCGGCCCATGCTATCCATATGGTCGTCCGCCATACTAAATAAGGATAACATTGCTGTTCCCACATAGTGCATTAGTGGGGGTTTGTCATATTCCGGACCCCCCGAGCGCAACTCCGAACCTCGACCTACAACTCCGGCACTCCAAGCGCAACTCCACTTCGAAGAGAAGCGAACTCCGGTGTGTTCTCTATTAGGACGTAACTCCAGGTCTCCGGACCTCTAGGACTTTTATTTGATTTCTCCCCCCGATACTCTATTTCAAAATCGTTCATAGATTTCACATCCTCCGTCTCGGAGTCTAGCCCCCGACCTTCAACTGTCGGGATGAGACCCCGATCTTGTTCTTTGATTTCAAAAGCTGTCAGAAGGTATTCCGAATACTTGTCTCACTCTCTGACAGCTTTGGGTCTCAGAAACAAGGACTTCCACTCTTCTGAAGGGACTCTAGATTTGTTTCACTCGTGATTCTGCTCTGATCCCGCTTGTAATATTCCCTTTGTAATCTACTTACAATCCAGATATTTAAGTATGAGCCCATCTTTGTATTCCACAGTTCGAATATCGACTTGGCCTCAGCTCCTTTCTGCCCTCTGAGTCTCTCCAGGCTCTACTCTTAGATCACTCACCAGATTAGTCCTCCCGAAGACTAAGTCTCGCCCCCTTCACTCCGTTCCGACCTCTGAAATCTGAGACTGACTTGCGGCAGAGGTGCACCACATAAGGTGAAGCCAACGTTCCACCACCCCGAGAACTAACTCTGCCCTCCAGAGCTAACCTGGGCCTTGCCTGACAGCTCGGCACTTCCGTCTTCGTGCTGTTCTCCGATCCTCTGTCTTTTCTCCGCTGCTTTCGACAGTCGCTCTAGTCGATTCAAGCACTCCGTCAGTCGACTTTCACAGTCGTTGTAACAGTTCTTAACAGATCTTGTTGTGACTTGCAAACAAGGCTAACCCTAGAGTTAGACTAGTGGCAAGGAGTGTTTCCTAAACCAGAAGCCCAATCTGAAATGCCCTAATGATCATATAGTAGATACGTATACTATCACAAATAGAATGTATGTATGCTGTAAAGTAACCCCCTAAAGACGGTGGAGGTACGAAGCAAAGGACCGTAAATGGACGGTGCCAAACACTGTTTAACGTCTAAGATAGAGATGTCACAGTCAAGGTGACTAGAAACTCTGTGTAGTGCACTATCACAGAACAGCAACATTATCCTTGTTTATGACAGCGGACGACCATATGAATAGCGTGGGGCGGGTGCTAGTCCCGTACGCGTCAGGTGCATATAACCCTCGTTCCCTTAAGCCTGGGACCTGGCTATTTCCTTTAGACTCTGAACTAGAGTACTCGTTTAAACTCTGAGCAAGAGTGGACGCGCTAGAGGAAAAGAGAGTGTGTGTGAGGCACAAGCAAGGTGCAATCAGTTAGACTGAATCATACCCCACTTACTATGCTTCTTTGTAACACGTTGAGGTCTATCAACGGGCAAGAGTAATGAGTAGAACTAATAAGATCGACTGAGGGTCGATCCTACTGTCCTTCCTGTATATATATCATGCTATGTACAGGATTACATAAGGACAGGGTTCAGGGTTGATAACCCTAGGCGTAGGGTATGATATCATAGTGACATTTTGTATAATAATAGGACGAGTCCAGTCTGCTCTAGAATACAAACATGCATGGAACATGCATGACCCATGAGGCGTAATCAAGGCACAGCCGAGGCATGCCTGCTAGGCAAGGAAGAAATGAGGCGTACATGAGGGGGTGAACCCTACATGCACTAACAATGAGGCATGACATCATGATGATGTCATAGAAGCTAAATATATACGGAAACAGAGTCCAGACCAACACATGGCCTAACTCTGGCAAAGGTAAAGTCCAATGTCAATCAATGATGTCATAGGTGATTACAAGGAGGGTGATAGAAGGGAAGGAATTTAAGTTATTCCCTTCTATTTGTCAATGTTGGATTATATGGATAACCCTCCTTGGGGAATAGCTAACCAGTTATCCAAGGGTTTATATCAAAAGAATAGGAAATCGCCACTTAGGAGCGCGAGCAACTGTGTAGAAATTGTCCATTTCTAACAGATCTCTCATTAGCACTTCAGTGTTAGTGGCTGGTCCTTTCTCTTTAGTACTTGTCTTCTTGCCAGTCAGTGTGGTACTGTGAACTGCTGCAACTTTGTAACAGGTCTTAGGGGTGTAGTGTGTCCCCTTTGACTTAGATAGTGGAATCCCTGTGGAACTTGTCTTAGGACTTGTTACACTTGTGGAGCACAAAATTGAACTTTTCCAGACTTTGAGCTGAGTACTCCTGAAACACGTTTCTTTCATTTTCACTCCGTTCTACACATTCCTTTGAGACTTCCTTCACTAGAGTCAAGAAGTTCTGCATTCCAGTTACTCCAGGATTTTCTACAGACCTCCTTTTGTTGCAAGTGCTATTGCAACATTGTCACTTTATCCCCGTTCTCTTGTTATTCACTTATTAACCACTCGTTCATCCAAGGAGGGCATTCCTCAATATTGTTGTCTTACCATAAGAAGGGGATAACCCCTAACCCTTCTTCCCTCCTTGTAATCACTCATTTATCAATCACAGTCTAGACCTGGTCCAGACCGTTCTCTTACATTTACTAAGTTACTTCTATTTCTTCCACGATGTCACTGTTGACGTCTGTTACAGATCTAGGACCTGCGCCACAGGGACTCCACTACTAGTCTACTAGGGCGTACTAACCCCTAGCAGATGTATACAAAGGTGAGCGGTTTTACAATAACCGTCAAACTGACAAGGAGGAGACTAAAAGAAAGAGATGAAGGTTACACCGAAGTGATAACCCAGACCTCTGAAGGGTGACTACTAACTAAGCAATCACACAATCACACACAAGGTATCTACTACCTAATGGACTTGATGCCGAAGCAAACAAGTGGATTAAGCTGGGAGTTTAGCTATGATACATGTCTCTTTATATACCCCAGGCTACTGCGCACAGACCAAGCTGTGCATGGGAAATAGAAGGTACTAATTAGGATACATGTCAAATGTGTGTGAATAAGAAGCGTTAATAGAAGCAGTAATTAAGAATGCTATACGCCTTATGTTATTAATAAAGCAGAATTAAACACACATGTTAGGTCATGTGACATGCTTATGTAATAGCTAAGTATTATGCCAGGTCGAGCGTTCGATCCTGGCCAAGTCCAACTCTTTTACTATAGGGGCGTTTTGTTCGTATAGGAGAGGCAACGTGTTTATAACAACGTCATGCCTCCCCTTTTGTTACAAGTCCTAAGACCTAACCACAGGGACTCCACTAGTTAAGTCCTAAGGGTGCACTAACCCCTAAGACTTGTTACAAAGTTGTACTCCTTCGCAGTAGGAGACAGACTGTGTTAGGAATACAGGACTTGATGTCCGCCCTCTGGCTTGCACAGACTATTTTCCTTTTCTTTTATTATAGACTCCTTATTATTCTACAGATATTTCTCTACTTTACTTATTTTCTTGGGTGATCATGACAGACTAGGTCACATGACTCAACACATGACGTGACTTGTCATACCTTGTCATGCAGTCATACGTGACATCACGTGATGTGACATCCTTGTCACATTTGGACTTACTCATTTATTACGACATAGAACCCTTAGCCCAGGTTCTAGACTATGGACATATGGCAACGGCATGTTGATGCATGCCTTAGCCTAGGCACCTCATGTGTAAGGCTAGATGCCTCATGCATGGGCTAAACCTACTATTTATATCTCCATGATGTCACTATGACATCATGTACTATTATTGCTATCTCTAGGGTAGAGGGTTGGCTAGTACACAGCCACCCTAGGGATGTATTTAAGTAGAGATAGCTAGGGGTAGATCCCTTAGCTTTGCAACTTGAGTTATACTCAATGATGCATGTGAGTCTCCCCAGTGACCAGGGTCAGGTCCTAGCACAGTGGGTGACTCCCCTAACAGTCTGTCAGGCTCCAGACGTATGGAGACGAGGGTGATGACCACCTGAAGGTCATGAGACCAGCACTCGCTAAACGCTATTGATGCGCTCGTCCAGCGCTACAAATATGGATAACGTTGCTGTTCCTGCATAGAGCACTAGCAGGAGTTCCCAGTCACCTTGACTGTGGCTGAAACAACCTTCAAAGCCTTGTTTGTGCTCCAGGCCGCACTTGGCTACATCGACTTAGTTCAGATGTAGGTCGCCCACAACAATCCAGCAAGTAAAACAATAAAACGAGAGTGGGGGTTGAGTTCGGAGTTCTGATGCTTCGAAGGGAAAACACCAGGAGAAACAGACTGGGGTTGCCAGTCTGTCTTCCGGCCTTATATACACAAGCTAAGTATGTATATATTTGGACCTAATCTATAGATCACTATAAATAAGGCAGGCCGGTAATTAAATACACATGTAAAAGGTGAGGAAGGCATACGGTAAAGGTGAGGCATAAACGAGGAAAACATAAGGCATACACATGGTCAACATGCAGCGAAAGCATGGATTGGGCATGGGACATAGAGGCTGTTCCACAGCCTGTGAGATAAGCGATAAAATGAAACACATGCCTGATGTGCATGTTGCATAGCCATGCGCAGCACAGAGATTAATAGATAAAGATCCAGGGAAGATCCTGGGCAGATCCCAGATCTGTAAGAAGATAAGATTTGCAGGAGGGAAGGGAGTGACAAAGGTTATCCCCCCTTTAGGATCAAAGGCGATTATAAAGAAATGCCCTCCTGTGGGTTAGCTAAGTTATTGATGAGAGCGAAAATGGAAAATAGGGGTAGGTGCCATTGAGCGTTTGTAACAGTGGCATCTCCGATTATAGACGTTAAAGCGAGTCTGACACCGTCCATTTCCAGTCTTCTATTATTCTAAGACACCCAACGCTTTTAGGGCTGTGGGGACAATGTCCCTAGTTTGGATTGAGTAGTTAGTAAGTACTTGTAGTACAAGAGCATTATAGGCATCATGCAGGTTTAGATTTAGTGCATGAAGCTATTCCTTACAGACTGGCAAGGAAACTAAAAGAAGAAGAAAGGGGCAGAGGGTGAGGTGTACCACACCTTGGGATCCTGAAGAGCTACTACTAACTAGGTTCACTCTCACACAACTAGCTACACCTAATGGACTTGATGCTATAGCAAACAAGTGGATTAAGCTATGATACATGGCTCTTTATATACCCTAGACTACTGTGCACAGACCAAGCCATGCATGGGAAATGGAAGGTACTAATTAGGGCATGTGTCAAATGTGTGTGAAATAGAAGCAGTAATTAAGTAGGCATGTATACTGCCTGTTATTAATAAAGCGGAGATTAAAAACACATGTTAGGTCATGTGACATGCTTATGTAATAGCTAAGTATTAGGTTGAGTGTTCGATCCTAGCCAAGTCCAATTCTTTTTACTATAGGGGCATTTGTCTGCATAAGAAAAGTAACACATTTATAACATCTTTAGTGCATATTGGACTTCCGTCCTCATGTATGCTGTGGGGTGCATACTCCCTGTGTCTCCGTCTTTCCCTAGTGGATAAGTCTATTTGGGTTAGTAGAAGGGAAAATACAAGAAGGGTGCGATATGTTCGACCCTACAGGAGAAAGGAGGTCTGTAGAAAATCTCGGAGTAACCGGAATGCAAAACTTCTCGACTCCAGTGATGGAAGTCTCAAAGGAATGTGTGGAACAGGGCAAAAACAAAAGAAATGAATTTCAGGAGTACTCAGCTCTTTGTCTGGACAAGTCCAATTTTGTGCTCTGAAAGGCGGCGCACAAGTCCAGAAACTCTGGTCCAGAGGTAGGATGGATGGTGATGCACATCCGGATTGGTTGGAATTGTTGAATAAGGTCAAGAGTAAGATAGATTTTGTTGGGCGAAGTGACAGGAGTAAGGAATAAGAGTAAAGGTGAGAATTTACAAGGATAGTTTTCCCCCTCGTACTTCCCTCCAAAAGTGTCTCGAAGTGGGTCCCCTTCTCGTTCTTGTTAGAAACACAGGACTCATCATCCTTCCTCTGTCTTGCACAGACTATTTTCCCCTTATTTATATTTCTTTTCCTTATTATTCTACAGACATTTCTTCACTTTACTTATTTTCTTGGGTCATTATGACAGACTAGGTCACATGACTCAACACATGACATGACATGTCACACTATGTCATGCTTGTCACATGTCACACTCTGTCATGCAGTCATGTGTGATGTCACGTGATGTGACATCTTTGTTATATTTGGGCTTACTCATTTATTATTACTAAGAATCCTTAGCCCAGGTTCTAGACCATGGACAGTAGGCAAGTGCATGTTGATGCATGCGTAAGTCTAGGCGCCTCATGTGTAAGGCTAGATGCCTCATGCATGGACCAGCCCTCTTATTTATATCTCTATGACATCACTATGATGTCATGTACTATTATTGCTATCTTTAGGGTAGAGGATTGGCAGGCACAGCCACCCTAGGGATGTATGTAAGTAGGGACAGCTATGGGTTGAACCCCCAGCTTTACAATTTGATGCTTAAACCTGTTGATGCATATGTGAGTCTCCCTGGTGACCAGTGTCAGGTCCTAGTACAGTGGGTGACACCCCTAACAGTCTGTTGGGCCCTAGACATATGGAGACAAGGGTTTCTGTTACGATTTACTCTTTTGTTTTCCCTTTTACTTTTATCTTTGTTCTCACGTGTTGACAGCTCTTACGTGTCACGTGTTTCGAACCTTCAATGACATCCTTGATGTCTGTCATCTTTATATTTGTTCTCATGTATTGACAGCTCTTACGTGTCAGGCATTTTAAACCTTCAATGACATCGCACATATGCCACCTATCTTTAGTTTTCATGCGATGGCATCGTATCTTTGACCAATTTGTCTTACGAAGTATTCCCTTGGCTGAACTATATAAATCCAGACACTTAAGCAACTTATTCCTCACACTAGGCTTACTCGGATCTTGTCCTTGTAACTCCTAGTAATATATCTTTGCTACTTTCCCTGGATCTCTATAAGTCTTCGTCCTACTTAGAGTGGGCGCTCTTTTGAAACCTTGTCTCCAACAACAACAACAACTTGTTGTCTGTCTCCGACAACCCCTGTCATCTGTCTCCACCTTGTTCATCTGAACAGAGGTGACCTAGAACTCTCTGTTTTCAAGTCTACGTTCGCCCCTACCTGGGTCAAGCATAATAGTTTCTAGCACCTGACACTAGCAGGCAAGCCATCTGTCTATCAGGCTGCACATGCGCTCGTCCGACGTCCATAAATAAGGATAATGTTGCTGGCCACACATAGTGCACCTGTTACAATTTTCCTTCGCTTTGACTTCTTCCTACACTGTCGAAGTCTTTCTTTGGTTGCTTTGACTTCTTTGTCCTTTAGTTTCACACTTCTCTTCTTAGTTTCATTTGACAGATCTCAGATGCGTCCAGGTATGATCTGGATCCTAAACCTTTTCTTCTTACGTGTTTCAGAAAGGGTTTCATCCCTTGCTTCTTGTTTTCATTTCCGTCTTCATGTTACTAATCCTTCTACCACATTCCATGATCTTCCATGATTAGTAATGCCATTGTTATCTTGGTCTGTGCATAGCTTATCTTCGTATAAATACTGCAGCTGCCTGTACATTATTCTCCATTCTTGATCTACACAATACAAGCGTAACTTCTTGCAATCCTTCGGTCTGTATCGAAGTCCTTCGACCCTCGGATGCTCTCCAAGCTCCTCGATCTTGCACCAAGGCTCTCCAAGCCTTTGACCTCCGTACTCAGGCTTATCTAAAAGCCTTCGTCTTTGATCCTTCTCTGTTACTGGGCACTAGCAGACGTCGGTCTCTTCGTGAGTATCGCCTGTCTAGAGCCAGCCTTTCTGCGTAGAAGATAGCAGGAAACACTTCGCGTAACAGCACCAGTGGGGGTTCCCTGTCATCTTGACAGTGGCGTCTCAGACGATAGACATTAAAGAGCATCTGGCACCATCCATTTCTGGTCTTCTGTTATTCTAAGATGTCCGCCGCATTTAGGGCTGTGGGGACTTTGTCCCTGGTTTATGTTTTGGATTAGTAGTTAAGTACTTGTAGTACAAGAGTGTCATAGACATCATGCAGGTCTAGGTTTAGCGCATGAAGCTATTCCTTACAGTTCTCTCCTTGTCCTCTTTAATACCCTTGCATCGGAGTCCAATTAGTCTAGAGCTCTATTTTGAAATTATTGAATACAAAATAAAATATCACCTGTGAGTCAACTCCAGGATTTCACATGTAGATTGAACTGAAACGTGATTTCCAATGAGAAGACAGAGGCTTGGACCTACCAACAGTTGGAATGAATATGGGACCTCGAGATCCAGGACCTAGACAAGAGATCCTGTTGACAGAAAAGGAAGTTCAGGCAAGTCATGAGTGTTCCGGATGAGGACGGACGTCTGGACGGAGGTAGACAGGAGTGGATGGTGCAAAGGAGGCAGAGTCAGATGGTTTATTGAAGATTGCAGATGGAATGTGCAAAACAGGTGAATGGACGGCATATGTGAAAAATGTCTGTCTAGAGGAAAGACAGGCCACACGGAGTGGACTAGTGGATGGTCTGGACTAAAGTGGAGTTGGCGTGGACCAGAGCAGACATGCCTTGGTGTCAGATAAGATAGGTGGGATGGCAGAAAAGTAGGATCTGCAATCGTAGGGAATTCCGGTTCCCTACAATGCCTTGCATACACCACATGTAGGGGCTTACCCCCTCATGTTGTCCTCATACATCAGGCATGTATGGCTGTATCATAGCATGTATGGCTGTATCATAACAACCACCTCATGTATCAGTGCATGGATTCTCATGCATTACTTCTATATTCCCACATGATGTCATTATGACATCATACCCTTCACCCAGGGTTGTCTAACCCTTAACCCTGTCATTACATAATGCTGTACAGTACAACACTACATAATTCCAGGCAGCTCCAGGATCAACCCCCAGGTTGATCTTGTCCGCATTGTACACGTCTAGCTTGTCTCGTTGAAGACCCTCAGGAAGATACAGTGGCTGGTTGGCAAACCCAGCTTATGACTTTGACAGAGAAGAAGCATTCTACAGAAAACCCTCAGAGAGCCCCAAGGAACATGTTGTGTTTATTCCTTTGTTTTTCGTCGTCATATTCCCCCCCCACTTGGTTGTTATAGGTTTATGATTGTTTGCGATCGTGCTTCTTGAATAGAATCACGCAAGAGTTGTAACACCTTTCCCTTGTAGGGTCGAACATATCATACCCTTCTTATATTTCCCCTCCTACTAACCCAAAAGGACTTATCTGCTAGGGAAAGACAGAGACACAGGGATTATGCACCCCGCAGCATCAAGCCATTATGCAGGTTTAGGTTTGATACAGAATGCCATTTTTACAGAGCGAGGCATTTGAGAAATGAATTATGGACACCCGCTACAAGGGATGGAAATGGGTTCAGCAAGAGCTGGCTATGCTCAATCAATTAGCCTTGTATAATCAAAATTAAATCCTATTACTTAGGAGAGTGAACACTATATGATGCATATGGCCATGTTCAACAAAAGCATCCAAGGGGTGCTTCTATGCACATTCCCTCCAGCCTGCTCAACAGGAGGTACTGCACAACTGAGTTTAACACTTGAAGATCAACTTCTGTGTTTCATAGCACGCTTGTGTCGCTAACACTCAAATGACCAGGGTAAACACATATGCTTGATCCCGTGTACATGCATCCATCTTAAGACTTAACGGACAATGGGCACAGCCACTGTGCCACCGCTTACATCCGACACTTATTTCGCGTATTTCGGCTATTTCGCTAACTCGCCGCTTCTGCACGTAAGCCACGTGGAATGCCATATATGGACGAAAAAAGCACGTGGCAAGCTAACCGACGTCGCGGCACCTCGGCGACAGCACAAGCGATGTCCGCTAATGTGGCACGGTATTCCAAGCGATGTCACGGCGCCTGCATTTTTTTGCTTACCACCTACCGTCGACACGACCAGCGACGCAGCACGAGACTGCATCCCAGCATGCGACTGCACCATTCGAACGGCGAGCGACGCAGCGCGAGACTGCCCCAATAGACGGCCATCCGACCCAGTGTGCGACTGCGCCTCCCCACCACCCCCGCTCCTCAATATCTTCGCGCGGCCTCCCCAGGACCTTGTGCAGACACCCAAGGACCTCCCCACGGTCTCCCCACGATCTCGTGCAGCCTCTCCATGACCTCGCCTGCTACCTCCACCTTGCATAGCCATCCCAGGACCTCGCCAGGACACCCTGACCTTAGTCCTCGCATGGGCATATCAGGGCCGCCTGCTACCATCCAACGACCTCGCGTGGGCACCCCACAGCTTCACCTGGCCACCCCATAACCCACATGATGTTAGAGTCTTGTTAGAAACACAAAGCTTGAGCTGCTGTGCGCTCACTTTTAGCCCCTGTCTTGGTGGTCAATATTTATTTTCATAATATTTATGAAGTTGAGCTGTTGAGCACTCCTTCAGTAAATATTTGCTTTTCAGTCACGTGATCATGGAAACATGCACGTGACTGAGGGAATTATCTATTCGTTTATTCTTTTCATACCATCTCACGTAATAACACAGAACCTTGTTAGTAATAGATAGCATTCATAATAAGCGAATAGCAATATTCGCTCTTATCATACATAGCATTAGTAATATGCTGTGCATGTGCGCACGGACCATGTAGTTAGAATATATAAGGACGAATGAAAGCGCCCCAAGAACTCTAGTCAAGTTCTTGTGGGTTTTGACCTACAGCTTGGTTCGACCTTAGTCGTTTTTACTTGTTGAGGTATAGTGTGAGCACGCAGGGTCTTTCTTAGACTCTAGTGTTGCCACAAGTCTGGGGTCTTCCTAAACCACCAAACCCTAATCCCCCCATACTAGAGTACATATACAAGGGGTAGAGGTCGTCTACTACTTATCTATTACAAAGTGTATAATAACAATAGCATGCCGATAATGCTAACTCCCCTAAAGATACGGGGGTATGGAAAGGAAGACCGGAAAGGGACAGTGTCCGAGTTGTATTAACGTCTTACTCCAAGACGCCCAGTCAAGGTGGCCGGTAACCCCCCCTAGTGCACTATGGGAGAGCAGCAACTTTATCCGTATTTGTACGCCGGACGAGTGTATGAATAACATTTACCGGGTGTTAGACCCACTGGCTTCAGGCGCCAGATCCTTTATCCCCTTAAGCCTGGGGCCTGGCTATAGCAACGGCTTAGAGGGCGTCACCCCTGGTCTGACCTAACCCTGGTCGACGGGGAGACTTATATGCAACCTAGTATGGACCCACTTGGGGCTAACGCAGGGATTGCAAAGCTGAGGGACGAACCCCAGCCTCTACACTACTTATACATCTGAAGGGTGGCTATATACCTGGCAACCCTGTACCCTACAGATAACAATAATAGCCCATGACATCATAGATGACATCATGGACCGAGATAAGGGCCTGATCCTTTGACATGAGGCATTTCAGCCCCTTGCCAGCAGGCTCGGCAAAGAAGAAGGCATGTGGGCATATCAATGCACCACTGCCATGAGGTAAGAGTCCAGACCTGGGCTAAGGGTCTAAAGATAAGGGCCCAAACATGGCTAGGCCACATCACATGACAAGTTATCACACGACTGTGTCACATGACTTCCAATCACGTGACTTTGAAGATAGGAGAATGATCACGTGACCAAATCACGTGACCCCGAAAGTAACGAATGGTAGGGCTAAGGACTTGGGGCGGTGCACAGCAGCTTGCTCCCTAGTCCAATTAGCCAAATGTCTATGTAGAAAAGGGTAGGGTAAGGGCGGTGCACAGCAGCACGCTCCTTAATTCGTAACACATGACCCACTCCGATCTCGCGCAGATACCGCACGACCTTGCATGGGCACCTAATGAGCTCCAGCGGGGACTTGGCCTTCCCACTATCTCGCGCCGACTTCGGATCTTACTCACCCACATCACGACCTCGCCCGTCCATCTCGACCTCGCGCTGCCACACCTTCCACAGCCTCCCCACACCCTCTAGCAGTCACCCCCACCTCGCCTGGTCACCCCACAATCTCGTGCAGCCACCACACCTCGCTCGGGCACCCCAGGACCTCCCACGGCCACTCAACGCCGTTGCCCAACCTAGCGCTGCCTCAAACGATTCAAGTCAGCCACCTACGACCTTGGTAAGCTTTCACTCATTATCTTTTATCATTCATTATACTACCAGTCCCACCGTTTACCTTCCAGCTCGCCCACGACCTTGTGCAGCCACCAACGAACCCATATGGCCCCTACAACCTAGCGTGGTGACCCAACACTCAACAGTGCACTCCCCACTCACTCGCACTACCAACCACGACCTCACGCAGCTACCCCGACTCGACGCGGCCACTTCACGACTTAGTGCAGCCACCTCATGACTTAGCGCAGCCATAATACAACATGACCCGGCCACCTACAGCCTACCACGGCCACCCAGTAGTCGACAGTCCCCGCCCATCCCACCTACTACCCCGCTCAGCCACCCCACAACCCGCCGTGGGCACCCAACGACCTCGCCCAAGCCATGCCACATCTTCGCCCGGCCATCCCCACCTCGTACGACCCACACCCATCTCGCGTGGGCACTCCAGACCTCCTGCGGCCACCCACTATCCCGCACGCGCACCCAACGACCTCAGACGACACACCCCCACCTCGGACGGCCACTCTGTTACAGTTTTCTTTCGCTTTCTCTCTTAACATTTAGTTTCATATTTCTTTTCTTTGGTTCTCTAGAAAGATCTCAGATGCGTTCTGGTACGATCTGGATCTTAAACCTTTTTCTCCTACATGTTTCAGTAAGGGTTCATCCCTTGCTTCTCCTTTTCATTTCCATCTTCGCGTTACTATTCCTTCTACCACATTCCATAACTTTCCACGATTAGTAACGTTATTGTTATCTTGGTCCATGCGCAGCTTACCTTCGTATAAATACTGGAGCTGCCTGTACCTATTTCTCTATTCTTGATCTACGCAATACAAGTGTACCTTCTTGCAATCCTTCGGTCTGTATCGAAGTCCTTCGACCCTCAGACGCTCCCCAAGCTCCCTGATCTTGTACCAAGGCTCTCCAAGCCTTTGATCCTCATACCAAGGCTCATCAAAGCCTTCGTTCTTGATCTCTCCCAGTCGCTGTATTCTAGCGGACGTCGGTCTCTTCGTGAGTATCGCCCATCTAGAGTCAGCCTTTCTGCATCAAAGATAGTAGGAAACGCTTCGCGTAACACACTCCATGACCTTCAGTGGCCATCCCTGTTACGAACACAGGGAACGAGCCGTGACTAAGCTCGTTCTTCCCTTTGTCTTGCAGGACTTTTCCTGTATTTTTAGATATTTTATATCTTGTATACGAGTGCAGTAGAACACTCACTCGTTGTATTACTACTTAGTATTTCTCTAGGAGCCATGTGGGTATTCCCACGGTCACATGGTTTCCTTTACTTTATTATTTAGTCTTTCGTCTAGGACATGTGATCAAGACTAGGTCACATGATCCTTTCTTCAAAGTCACGTGATGTCACAGTCA
>JBBPOI010000444.1:0-13727 GCA_038091355.1 Phylloboletellus chloephorus
ACGATCGCGGTGGCAGCAGTGGCCGCGAGCGCGAGGAGGTAGTGTTCGGTGGAGAGGTCTTGGATGGACATGGTACAGAAGACGGACAGCCTCGCGACATATTATAACAAGCTCATCTGGACGTAAGGCAGCAGCAGGCGACGTGTTTGAGTGTTATATTTACTTGCGCGGTTAGTTGTTACCCTTTCCATCAGCCGGGAGGGGAGGGGGGCCTCTTGTTCGTTGGCCTCATCCAAGCAGTCGAATGCCACGCACGGCTCACCTAGCCACTCTGAAATCCGCAAAGACGTCGTGCTCAGCGACCACCGACGAGGCCATGCATTTCGATTCCGATTTATCCTCGACTTACGCTGTCCGGTTGCTCGAGCGCTCAGTATCGCGGCGTTGCGGGGAGTCGAGGTCAGTGATGATCACATTCCTCGCCAGAGTCGCCGTCACGATCGCTGTTAGAAACGGGCACACGTCGGTCGCATCTGGACATGACGTCCGCACCTAGGTTCAGAAAAACCGACACCCATCTCAGCGATGAAAACGCGAGCAGCAGGCGCATTTTTCTTTCAACTGGGACGATGTCTTCGATCACCAACCGACGGTGGTGGATGTGGCAGATCTTTCCACAAATCTCGTGCCGAATGTGTCGTTCCATCCTGCGGATCAGTTTGTAACCCTGAACATCAACCCATCCGTCCATCCTCGATGCATGCTCCCCCCCTCACTTCTGGCAACCCCGTCTCTCTCTCTCTCTCGCTGGGAGGATCTACCCCTCTCCCGACGGAAGTAGTCTCGCATCTCGGGTATGTGCACCAAAACACCAAAACAAAACACCAAAGCAAAAGCGAGAATAAGCGAGAAAACAACAACAACAACAATAATAATAATAAAGGACCGACGACTGTATGGGTGGCCCATCAAGACTGGCTAGCGCGCACGATCTAGGAGGATCGGGCCACCGCGACGGGAAGTCTTCGTCAAGGTAAGAAATGAATAACAAAATACATGAGGAAAGTTGGTTGTGCACGCATGCACGCTTAAAAAAAAAAGGCAGGGGACCTTGACGACTCGGGTTGTCATCGCATAACGGTCCGTACGCTCTTTGCGATCCCCTCAGCGACTCACGTCTCACGACGTCGAAGGCTCCCGAAAATTAGCACCACCGCATGTATTACAACACTCCGACCCGAGTCAACCATCCATCTATCTACCTCAGAAAAAAAGGTAAATAGCATAGCATAGTCCTAGACCCCCCCCCCCCACCTACACGCCGCGCCCGCGCCCGCACCTCGTAAAAACGATAGGTAGCGATAACATAGTACTTTTTGCTCAAGACAACGTCCGCGAAACCATCTCCATGTCCATCTCGAAACACCACCCGCAACGAGTCGAAAAACAAGACTGTCCGCTTTTTTGTCAACCGCCGACCAACAAGCTCGACCGCGCACTGTAAAACACGGTCTCGGCGGTGGACGCACTGCACGCGCTCTCTTGACTCAATGTCCTTCCACATCCCTCGTGTGCCCTCCGAAGTGCCCCAAGGCGGCTCTTCACCCTCTCGCCGTCCACCGCGATGGGAGGGGGAGCGGGAGCGGGAGCGGACACGCGCTCGTCCTCTCGAGCGGTGTTCACGTCGTCAAACCACCCGTATACGTGCCACCCAGACCCTCGCTTGCCGCGACCCCCGTCCAAATCAAGTCCGCCCGCGTGGGGCACCAAATCTGCACGTCCGCCCGCGTGGGGCTCCAAACCTGCAACCGACCCACGCGTCACTTTGCAGTCCTCAACATCCATCCGACGAGGAGACGACGGTGGCGTCGATAAAAACTTCGGAGAGGGGCTCGGAGTAGGCAGTTGTACTTGCATCGCAGCCTCCGTCTGCGCCATTTCAGCGAGGGTGCTCCCTTCCCCTTCGACGCCGGCAGTGGCCGTGGCCGCCGCCAAGCGGACGTCGAGAGGCATACACAGCGTCCAATCTTCGCCCTCAGGTTCCTTCGATCCAGCCTCGGGCGTCAGCGACGGAGACCCCAGAGGCAAAATCTTCTCGCCGGGCATGTCAGTGCAGAACGGAAGCGACAAGGTCCAATCCGCGCATGCCCCGGCACTCATCTGATCCGAGCCAGACAACATCGGAGCAGAATGGCGACGTTCACGAGGTACCAATATTTCAGGACCGCTCGTGTCGGAGACGGGATGGCCGACGCTCGACTCGCGTCTAGGCTTGCGAGACTGGCCGGTCGCTGGGTTCACGTGGATTTGCACACGCTTTGTGCTCAGCGATGCATTCGATTTGGATTTCGAGCCGAGGAGGAGGATGCTTTTCGTTCGGCGAACATGCATGTTGTCCGCGGCCTCGATGACCCCGATACTCAAAGGTCGTCTTAGATCACCAGACGTCTTTTTGTCCACTCTGGTCGGTGAACCGGGGAGTGGAACATGCCATTTGGACGGCTTGACGGGCGATGCCGGCGGACTAGGGAGAGCCGCACGAACAGTGTTGACCCAACTGAGTCGCGAAGGTAATCGCAAACCTCCCGCAGGCGAGGGAGGCATCGCAGGGGACAAGTTCGTCGGTGCAGTTGGACGCGGGGGTGAAGATATTGCTGACGGTGGAGTCATACTCATCGAGGCCCCACCCCTCCTGAGTGGGAGAGGGGGAACAGGCGGGATGGATGATGGCACGGCAGGTAGAGGTCCAGTTGGCGGTGGTCTAGGCAGTGGCGGTGGAGTCATTGACCGCGACATGGCCCGCTTACGCGGCCGAGGGGGGAAGTCGGGAGAAGACGCGAATCCCAGATTCGGCTGTGAGCTTGTATCAGGGAACGTCGGAAGAACCCGTGGTTTGGGCACCGTGGAAGGGAGTGGGGAGGTTCCAGAACCCGACGGTTTCATCGTCGGGAAGGTGGGAGATGGACTGCGGGCGAGAGACGACGTTAGAGACGACACAGAGGACGTTGACACTGAACATTCCGTCTCGGAGGGAGGATGCGGTGCGACGCCGACGGCAGGACGCAAAACGAGCATATCCGAGTTCCGTGGTGGCATAACAAGCGATAGACCCTGTTGACGCCTCGTCTGCGTAAGGAACACGTCATCTCGGCTTTGGGCGGGAGGCAAAGTTGCGTGTGGACGAAATGTCGAAGCGCGGGGCGTGAGGTCGTCGTCAGAACTTTGTGCTTCGCTAACAGCAAGGGAGCGCGAGGTGTCACAAGACGCTGTTCTTTGACCCGTAGCGGACTCGACCACACTAGGGTTGGAAAGGACACTAGCAGCAGACCGATTGCCCGAGATTGGAAGCAGCGGGGTCGCAGCAGCGTGACGACCCGAGCGGGTCGGCGATTCGGGTGACGGAGCGAACGTTATGGGAGACGAACCGCCGACTTTGAACAAGCGATACCTTGGGCGGACTTTGTCCGAGTCCTGCGATACGACCGAGTCCGCCGATACGCCTTGGAATAGCCGCTCGTGCGCGGGCACTTCAGAACCAAGGCTCGATGTGGAAGCGGCGGCCAGTGACGTAACTGAGTGCGGGGAAGTGGACTGATAGATGCCAGGGGCGTCTTTGGCCTCCTGCGACGGACGTGAGGGGGGGAACATGGACGATTGGGTGCTGCTTACCGGGCCACTGTCTTCGTCCCTGCGGTTCTTGCGAGAGAACGGCCATGGAATGATCTTGCGAGATGGCCCGGGGACGTCTTCGGGGGCTTTGTGTGGGGAGTCTTGGAGGTGTCCAGGAGTGGATGGGGGACGAGAAAAGATGCGGTGGAAGGAGCATGGGCGCGACTGGGGATTGGGAGAGGAGTGGGAAAGGAGAGGGGTGTTGTTAACGAGGGTGGCAGGGGCGTCGAGCGACTCGCCGACGAGATGGCTGAACTCGTGCATGGAGAGAGTGAGCTTCCGCGTCGTGGACATGGAGGCGGGGTTGGAAGGAGTGGCAAGCGAAGGTTCGGTTTTGAGCCCGGCCACAACTTGGGCATTGTCCATCATGACGTTGCATACGCTACGAAAAAATGATGAACATGCTTCTGCATTTCCTCCTTCTCGCCGCTTCCTTCGTGTCTCTCTCGCAGCCGACGCCGCCATCAGAAAATCTCACTCGTCGGGTGCACTAGCTCTGGTGTGTCAAACTCCCGCCGGCCGCGTGTCATACAATGAGTCATTGCCACAACGCACAGCACATGCCGCGCTTCACAATTACACCAACCAATTACACTAAGTAGGAATCAATCTCGCCTCTCGCGTTACACGATCGTGAATCTGTCGCCATTTCACGTTAGAGCTTGCTGTCCATCGACGCCAACAAGACACGCACGCTTCACTCCTCCAATCCTTGCCAGCGGCCGCCTTTTCCTCCGTCTCCGTCATACGGCCCACCCACCCAGAAGGGTGCCCAGTATCAATCACAGACGACCGCTTGCTCGAAACCATCTTGAACTGCGACTTGCTCTCAGACGCGCGAATGTTGTGTTCCTCCTTGTGACGCATAAAGAGCTCCAGGAAAAGCAGATCAGTCCTTGCCTCGTGGGAATGCACAAAGGCTCACCTCTTGCAACACCTGCGTCCGATTCATCTCATCGCTGGACTTGGCCTCTTCCATGCGGTCTCTGACCGAGACCAGCTGACCATCAGCGTACTCCATTCCTGTCCTTATGGCGCCGGCGATCGCTCTTTGGATCTGCCGCTTGACTAGGCCGGTGGCGAGGGGCTTCAGTGTCTTATATAGCAAGTCGTGCTTCGATTCACGTATGCTGAACTTCAGCGAACCAACTTTGACGTGTACATCCTTGACTTTGAAGACGGAGCTACGATCTTTGCCTGCCGAGACGAGGTGGACAACAGCCGTGAGACCAGATCCTCCGATGACCACGTCCGCCATTCCCGAGTCAACGACCTTGGGGAAGCCACTCTTCTTACGGAAAAAAAAGGCAACATCACGCATATCCGCCTGCATTTGAGAGAATGTGAACGTGAACTCGTGGTGATGCTCGTCAGCAATACTCTTATACGGGCTGAACTTGAGGTAGTTGTGAGCGACCAAGGTCACCACATTTGGAAAAAGATTGCGACCCTGGAGCGTCAGGTTCTCGAGCACGAGGTCCAGGGAGTCATCGGAATACTCGATACGCGGGATAGGAAGGTATCCAACCTATTTCGTCGGTGAGAGAATGTGCGGTTAGAAGCCAACGTAATTACCTTGTCCACGAGTGTCGGCACAATCACACTACGTATATCTGACCACAATTGTGAGTTGAGCTTCAGACTTCCGTCCTTGTCAAATAGCAAATCCCGAGTCAGCCGTGCCCAATCCTCCCCGAACTGCGTGTTCAGTGGATCGTCCCCCATGGCGGAAAACCATTCGCCGACGGAGTTGAACACGTTGTCAAAGTGTGTCCGGTACTTCTGATCCCAAAATTTTCTGCCCGACTCGCGGATATCTCTGCCCTCGCGACCGCAGTCGTCCTCGAGGACATAACCGGCCTCCAACAATAACTAAAAAACCCTATCGGTACGCACCAAGAAGATACAGATCGTACATACCTTGCGGATGAAAGCGTTCAAGCGCTTAAACCACGCACGAAACTCCTCATCTCGACGAGCATCGTCATTGAGAGCGCCGATGGAATCGAAGATGATGTGCATGGTCTGTCCATTTGCGAAGCGCTCGAGAAGTTGGCGCAGTTCTGAAACTGTTTGTCGAAGAGAGGGATCCTGAGGGAAAGTCAGCGGATAGATCATGTTCTGGAGAGAAACCTCGTAACATTAATGATATTACCCGTAGTCTCTTTCCCTTTCTCGCCCGCTTCTTTCCCTATCTCTGCATACTCCTCGCCGACAGACAGAAGCCATTTTATAGCGTCTTGATAATCGTCATTCTTCTGACATTCCACAATGACTTTCTTCCCGCGATAAATAAACTGATCTCGTCGCTCCGCGGGGAAGTACTCGTCCGACAGGAAGTGACGTCCTTTCTGACCGTGTTCTGCTGCGCGTTTTCTCTGATCCTGCGGTAAGCGTTCCGCAAGTTTATCCTCGGGTATAATATCAGATGACTTGAGAAAACGACGAAGCGACACCAATGACTAACTTTAACGCCTTTAAAACGTTCCTTGATATCGCGTTTCTTCCCCTCTGCTTCCTCTGGCGGGCGTTCCGATGACTCCTTCGCCTGTGGGATGGTCTGCAGTGCCTGCTTGCCTTCGCTGACAACTTTGCGTCCAGATACCGAATCACCTTCGCTTGTCCCCACCGTGAGCTCACCGGTTCGGGGGCGCTGCTCAACATGGATGTCAGTGCGCGGTATGTTCACGTCAAGTACCGGTGCTTCTCCGGAACCTGTGCTTTGACCACCCTTAGTGACAAACTCGCCCTCTGGAGCAGGCTCATCCACATGGGCAAGCGCCTCTTCATCAGGCCGAAGGGCCTCTGCCGCCTTCGTCGCGCCTTTTGCGAGAAGGTCGCGCCCGATGACAGAGAAGTCTGAGAGAAGTTTCCGAACTTCGGAATTCGTGAGTATGAGCGAAAGAAGGGTACGAAGATGTCGAACAGCTGCGAAACAATGTTGATCAAACTCAAAACGCCTGGACGGATGGATATATGCGCGCACCTACGCGACTATCTTCAGTCAACTTCGTACGGTCGACTTGGGAACCTTCTCCCGGATGTGGTTTCGGTGTCTCCGTAGCTATGTCACGGGTGTGCCAGACGAAGTTCTGAAAGAGTTCATCGGCATTTTTCTGCTTCACAATGAGACGGGCTGTCTCGATTATGTCGCGGGAATCTTGGATAAGCTTCCTGCCATCGGGGGACAACTTGTTGATATCAACAGGTTCAGCATCTCGGAGATACGACAACGCCTTGTCGATTTGGTGGTTGTCGGGCATGCGACCTTGCCTGAATGCCTGAATGACTCCATACAATTGAATCTTACGCGTTGTTAGCGGCGTGTTGTGTGGGGTTACTGAGAAGAATACTCACCTTCCTGTCGATATCGGCCGCCTGCACAGATGTGTCTGTTGGGGCGGTGACGGAGCCCGCCTGGGGGTGTTCCGAGATATCCTGTGGTGCGGGAGGTAAAGACATTCGTCGGGGAAGAAAGGGAGGAAGGCGGCGGTGCACAGAAGATGCAAGCACCGTTGCATTTTAAATACCTTCTATAACGATGACCAGCACAAGACGTCATTGAGCCACTTGCCTTTTGAGGAACATCCGAATCCGATCCATTTTTTTGTCGGCTTACCCCTTGGGAATCGATCGAGTCACTAGCAGCACTCGACGACTAGCGTGAAGTCCAAACGAAGCTGGCCAGTACCAATTGCACTGCTGGCCTGCGACTCAACACCACAACAAAACTCCGTGAAAATTAGCCCAATTGTGCTGGTCTCACCTTGACAGCATCTCGATGCCCCCGAAAATGGTGACTTCTCGAATGAAAAGGTGATTGCCCATGGCCAAAGACAGACTGCAGTTTAGCTATGGCTTGAGGTCCTCCCTCAGCCAATCAGAGATGGTTCCTTTCTCGACAAAATAAGAGTATGAAAACTCCCCCTCCTTTTTTTTTGGTGAGCAAAAGTCTAAAGGAATCCAGTGGCTCCCATAATCAAAGGGCTAATCCATGTCTTTCCCCCATAGTGATCTGGCAATGTTGCCGAGCCGCGCCAGTGACAGACAGACATGGACAGATTCAGCATGATACACAAGTAAAGAGCAACTGGGCCTGGTCGAATGGGGGAGTTGATATGCAGAGGGACACCGCATGTGATAGCGAGGGGCGACATCGTTTTAGGGTCTATGACGATATCCGACTGGGTAGCTGGAAGGCGGGTGTGGGTGTATCCGCAGGTAAATCGGTGCGTGAACCGTCCTTGGGATACATTTAGTAGTTGACTACGATAACATCAACACACCTCCTTTTACTTTCCCTTTGCTCCTCATCTACTAGCTCCTGAATAACCTTGGTAGTGATCGAAGAACAAGCGCTCGGCAATGGCAACGATCGACTCGCGGGTTGGTATCACGGAGCGATGAAGTGGTCAGCTCTTCATAGATCCTATGGAAGGAAAGCAAAGCGGGCAAGGAGTGGTAGACTAGAACACTCGACGTCAGTAGGTGGCTGCATTTGACCATGTTCTACACACCGCACACGAGGACCGAGAGGGGATAACCGGCAGACTGAATGAAGACACCTTGCATGGTACTTGCGACAGAAGGGGAACAGGCGACGAACAAGAAAAAGTAGAGTGCTCTAAAATCCAATCGAGTGGGATGATGGCGACAGAGAGCTTCATGACCGGCGGAGCAGAACGTTGGCAGGGCAGTTTGCACTGAATTCAACATCCCCTTGGGCCTTGAAAGCTAACCTTGCGGGGAACGGAGGGTTGGCACGGATCTGTAGTATATATTCTTGCCACCTGGTATGTGTGTACCTGCCAGCATGGAGAGCTTGAGTCTAAACCCTAACATGGCTATAGTGGCAGCAACTGGCAAGCTTCAAGCACTCTGCGGACCCGCGAACTGTCTGCCTCAAGGGGCAATACAGCAAAGGCACGCGAGACTGAGAAGGAGCGCTGATGAATCCGTGATCGGTCGCGTGGTCCAAGTGACAGGCCATTTGGCGTACCACGCGACTTAGAACTTTCCTCATGACCAGGTCCACCATGACTAGTAGGTTCAGACATCTACCGTCTTTCCACAGACAAGTCTCGCAAGGAATGCGACCACCAGGCCTGCACTCACAGGTGCCACGCGCTGGTTCGCCCCAACTGATAATGGGACAGCCATGCGCGTTTGCTTCAAATATCCGATATAATAACTGCTGTCAAATCTAATTTCTCTGCACCATTGCAGTTCACTATCAATT
Organism: Phylloboletellus chloephorus; assembly: GCA_038091355.1. Taxonomy (NCBI): domain Eukaryota; kingdom Fungi; phylum Basidiomycota; class Agaricomycetes; order Boletales; family Boletaceae; genus Phylloboletellus; species Phylloboletellus chloephorus. The sequence goes on from JBBPOI010000444.1 coordinate 8,849, forward strand.
GGATCTCCGGGGTCCGGTATCCTCGATGAACGTGCGTCCTTGCACTTTCAACATTGGTCCGCGACGAACCGGGGGATACTTATCTGGACGATCTGCAGTGTCACCAACTGCTGTGCGCAGAACGGGCTCAACGATGTACCTCCCTGGATCTTTCCATTTCCACATACGCATGCATATAACTCACGGTTCGCAGGCCGCGTTTCACCGCTTCCCTTATCCCGCTGTTCCCCGCTGTCCTGCCTTTCTGATTCGCGCCAGCGATGTTCAATGATTCTCTCAGTTTCAAAGGTGATACTCGCATCGAGGTGCGGATCTGGGACGTTCTGCTGTCCATGATATCATATTAATAGTAAACGTAGGTCATCGCCGTCCTCGCAAATTGTGGGAGAGATACGGATAGAGCCAGAAGGGCACTGGTGACATGGATTCAACGAAAACAAGGAAAGGGACGTACCACCGAGCATATACTAACCAAGCTGAGGGGCATCGAGTCGAAGGCCCGTCCCTATACATCTTTCTGACCGGGGATCGCAGTTGACGCCTTCACAGTTCCTGCAGGATACTTCTCTACACAGTGCTTTCCGCGACGCAAGAGCCGAGACATGCCTACCTAGGGCTCCGGACCTTCCCCTCCCTCATTTGCTCAAGAACAAGTCGGAGAGACCGACGTCCGCATCCGTAAAATCTGTCACAGATTCGATACGCAGTATAGAACGTAGCTCGATTACTTCCCCGCAGGTTGATTTTACCATCGTCTCGACACCGCAGATCAGTCGGTCCACCCCTCCATCGCACTCTCCACTGCATTGCGACGCTTTTCATGGGCAAACCAACACACTTCGACGGACACCGTCTTCTCTAGATACTCCACAGTCTCCTTCGCCGCGGTTGCAAATCCCTCGTGATCTGTCACTACAATCAGCCACCAATTCTCCAGTAGCGTCTTCCCCGGAGGAGTCAAGATCTCATTTCACAAATCACTCCATGTGCCAGCCAGTAGAACCGTCTTCTCCTAGTCACAGCGTAGTAGCGCCACTCAGGGCCAGCCACAGAGACTTGCCATTACCGCCAGTTCCCTCCAATGACCAAAATTCAGCTTTCCACATTCCTGGATCCCATGGCGCCCTTTTCCCACCGCCTTCACCGCGGATGCTAATCCCTCGTGATCTGTCATTACAGCCAGCCCCCAATTCTCCAATACCATCCTTCCCGGGAAAGTCAAGTTCTCGTCTCAGAAATAACTATGCCACTCGGCCAGCAGGACCATCTTCACCAAGCCACAGCGTAGTAGCGCCACCCAGGGCCAGTCCCACAGAATCGCCTTTACCATCAACTCCCTCGGATGACCAAAATTCAGAACACCATAGTCCTGTGTCCCGCAGCGCCTTTCTCCCGCCTCCTAGACCACGGATACGAGTTCTTCACTCTCAGTCGCTACAACCAACCCCAAGTTCACCACTGATTTCTTCCTCAGGAGAGTCAGACTCTCGTCCCAGATATCGCTATATGTCTCAGCCGATCGGACCCAGCTCGTCAGGCCACCGTATCGTAACGTCACCCAGGACCAGTCCTCCGGAAGTGCCGTTACCGCCAATCCCATACGGTTACCGAGACTCGGACAGATACAGCAGTACATCGAGTCTAGGCTTGTCCGCCGAGCAGCCTTCCACATTCTTGCTATCCCCTGCTTTGCCTTCACCAGCTTCTGTATACCCCCTGCCGATCCTGCCTATCCCCAGTCCTGTTTCAAGTTCAGATGAGTTGGAGCGTACCACCGAGACGGCCAGTCAAGCTTCGTCACGACGATATTGGCAGGCAGTGGACGAAGAGCCCCTCCCACGGGATCACATCGTCCGGAAGGACAGCCCCATATTCGTGTACCATCACGGAAGCCAAATCGGTATCGGCGAACCCCCTCCGTACATCGATCAATACGGTACATGTTTCCTTCAGAACGCGCCAGCGATCGGCGGGTCGCTCGATAGGGCGCTGAAAATCTGCGGGGCTTCGTCGGAGGCGCGACTCGAGGTTGTCAAGTGCCTCCAGTGTCGGCGTGGACACGAGCCACCGTACTGGCAGCCCCGCCTCCAAGCTTGCGGCCTGAATGCGGAAGCAGCCCGATTCCTGGTGGATGAGATGTGCAAGCAGGTAGACTGGGGTGCGTTCGGGAGAGCGTCATGATTTTTTGTTTTGCACACATATTCGTGACGGTCTTTTCTTCTCATCCTTTTCTTCGTGATCCGAGTCAAGGGGCTCGAAATGATGTAGATGTAGCAATAGCCTTTTTACTCCTGGGCTAGTACTGCTACTATATGGATGGAGCTGACTTGCTTTGTATATAAGTAGTACCTATTCTGCCGTTGTATACTTACAGTGGCTCAAAAAAATAATGCATTGACAGTATTCACCCATGATCAGGTTCCGAGTCATTCTGGTCCCAGCACTTCCCTTGGAGTGTTTCATTAACCCTTCATATACTTTAGCTACATGGTCCATGTGCATATGTGCAGTATATTACTAATACTACCTAAGATAAGAGTGACCATTTGTTACAAGTCATAGACTTGCACCACAGGGACTCAACTGTGACAAAATATAACCTACTCCAGAAGTATCTCCAGAGCTCCAGAGCCCCAGAGCCCTAAATGGAAGCTCTTAACTCTGGAGTTTGTGCTGCCAGCTCCAGAGTGTTGAACATGGCCTTACGCGCTATGTATAAGCTCATACTCCCACGTAGTTATTTATTTACTACATTATGCAGAACTCCGTTACAGTAGTTAGCAAGTCACATCCGTGACATGTCACACACTTTGTAACGTATATAAGGCTGGCTGCTGTAAGCGCCACAACAGAGTTCTTTTGACCTCTAACCACTACTTGCTCAGCACAAGTCATAACCAGGTAAGCCACCGCTTTCCCTACGCATACCTAGCCTGCTTCAACAGGTTATGAGCCCCGCTGTACGCGTCTGCCCCATGCGCCCTTAGTGGCTGCAAGGGCATGGCTGCGGTAGCACCTGGTTTGCAACCCGCTGCATTTTTGCGCGGTTGCACAAATCAGCGTTAGATTGTGCTTGACATTCCATCTCGCTGCATCACGCGTGGATGAATGCTTGTACAATGGACCTAGTCCTATGCCAATTCGCTGCATCACGCGCGGTTGTGCAAACTAGCGCTTTTTTGCGCTGACCTATGGCTTATCGCCAGCGCCCTCTGTGGCTGCACTCAGTTTCTGGATAAACGCGCACTAACGTTGCTGCGTTAACCAGATCCCTTCTTATCAAGATGTCGAACCAGTCGATGCTCGCTCACGTTCCCATTTTTAACGGAACGAACTGGACCTCCTGGTGGCCCATGATTGGGGCCTACCTCAAGACGGCTGGGTACATGTGGATCCAGCATTTCCCAAGGCCCTCCGTTCCAAGGCCCGACGCCGACATGGACGACGTCAACTTCTTCATCTGTTGGATGGATGCGAATGAGGCCGCCGTGGGCACCATTAACCTTTGCATGACCCCCTCGCTCATGCAAAAATACAGTAGTAAGGACCTAGCCTTTGATTTGATCAAAGCCCTCAAGGACGATTTTGTGGAACCTGGGATTGCCGCAACCTATGCGGAATTCAAGGCTCTTCTGGAGACCCAGATCCCTGCCTCGTCCCATCCCTCGCCTTCCTTTACTAAAATAGACACCCACTTCGCGCGGCTTAAGGACGCCGGCTATGAGATCCCGGCAAAGATACAGGCGATGATTCTGTTGTCCAAGCTCCCCGCCTCCATGGACGTAGTTGCACAGATTATTGCGCAGTCCAAGGATGTCGCCGAGAAGGCCAAGGATCCCTCTGTCCAGGAGATCCAACGCGCTGCTACCCTGTCCTGGGAGCAGCGTTCCTCCATGGGCAGGGGAAAGGTCCCCCAGCAGGCCCAAAAGCTTAGCGCTGTCAAGCGCAAGCAGGGAGAGCCTTCCTTCCAGCAGCAGCAGCAGCCGCAGGGGAAGCAGCAGCAACCCCAAGGTAGCGCAGCACTGGAAGAGAAGAAGAAGCACGGTAAGCATGGCGGTAAGAAGTCCAAGAAGGACGACCACAGCCATGACATGCAGGTCGCGGACTTCGCCTCGCCCGCTTTCGTCCTGGACACCCCTACCGTCGTCGACCCTCGTCTTCTCGCCAACGCCCCAGCATCGCGTTACCAGGGATACCAAGGCCCGCCTGCTGATCCTCGTATCAAGCAGGCGTTTACGTTCGCCCATAAGATGGGCATACAACCATCCTCGGAGCGCATCCGCAAGCTGGATGCTGTCCTCACAGCCGCATCGTCCTCGTCCCCCGCCTCGTTCTCTCGTCGTGCCGCTCTTAGCGCCGACACTCCCTACGCCTCCTCATAGTTGGCAACGATTGAGGAGATTCCTTCTCCTAAGCGTGCTCGTCTTGAAGAGATCCCTCCCGCCATCGCGATGGAGCTCGACGAAGGGCCGGTTGTAACAAACTGTCCCTTCTCGCTCAAGGACCTGGAGGACCGTCCCCCCTCCAAGTCCAAGAAAAATCGTTGGATGTCCGCTCCAGCGGATTCATGGGACCTCGACGATATCGTCGACATTTACGGGTCTGTCCCTCCTGAGGATAGGTTCGTACCTGATCTCTTTTCACACTCGCCGCAAACTAACTTACTTTCTCCTACCGCTGCATGCACGCGTGAATATGTAGAGATGAATATGAGTAGTGTAGCGCGAACTGTACCTACTCCACAGCCGAATTTATGTTCGTGCCCATGTACAGAGTTTGAGTATTGTGCCAAGTGTGATCATAAGAAATCAGCCATTTGGATCTTGGATTCCGGTGCTTCAAAGCACTTTACCCCTAGTCGTTCAGACTATGTGGAGTT
>JBBPOI010000445.1:0-13715 GCA_038091355.1 Phylloboletellus chloephorus
TTTGCAATCCCTGAGTCACCTGCTCATCAGGCTATACTAGGGTGCATGTAAGTCTCCCCATCGGCCAGGGTTAGGTCAGACCAGGGGTGACGCCCTCTAAGCCGTTGCTATAGCCGGGCCCCAGGCTTAAGGGAATAAAGGATATGGCGCCTGAAGCCAGCGGGTATAGCACCCAGTAAATGCTAGTTATGCGCTCGTCCGGCGCCACAAATATGGTCCCCCATAGTGCACTAGGGGGGGGTTACCGGCCACCTTGACCGGGCTTCTTGGAGTAAGACATAAATATAACTCGGGCACCGTCCCTTTCCGGTCTTCCTTTCTTCACGCCCACACTTTTAGGGCAGTAGGGATTATCGGCATCCCTTTAGTATTTACTCTCTTGTAATAGATAAGTAGTAGACGACCTCTATCTCCTGTACATGTACTCTAGTATAGGGGGATTAGGGTTTGGTGGTTTAGGAAGACCCCAGATCCTAACATTCATTGCATCAAATCCCATCACAGAATGCCGAAACAAACATGTTGAGGTGAAATGGTTTGGTATACGTGATTGGGTCACCTAGAAGAAGATCGAACTTTTCTTCATTGAAGGTACTAGCAACCCTGCAGATATGCTTACCAACGGGCTTGGCTGCATCAATTTCGTCAAATGTCGAGAACAGCTCGGACTTGAGTTCTATGATTCATCACAGGCTGCATAGTGCGCTATTCCACTTATATGCCTTACCGGCTGCTTAGTGAGGGGGAGTGTTGAACATGGCGTTACACGTCATATACAGTTCATACCTCTTAGTAGTTATTCATTTATTACATTTATTAGAACTCCATTATAGTAGTTAGCAAGTCACACAAGTGATATGTCACACTTCCTGTAACATGTTAGAAACACAAAGCTCGAGCTGCTGTGCGCTCGCTTTAAGCCCCTGTCTTGGTGGATAATATTTATTTTCATTATATTTATGAAGTTGAGCTGCTGAGCACTCCTTCAGTAAATATTCATTTTCCAGTCACGTGACCGTGGGAATATGCACGTGACCGTGGGAATTATCTATCCGTTCACCCTTTCACATCTTCACATCTTCACCTCTTCACACTTTCACATATTTCACCATTTCACATAATCACATCAAACCTTGTAGTATAGATAACAAGTATAGCAAGCGAATAGCAATATTCGCTCCTATCATAGGTAGTAGTAGTAATACGCTGCGCATATGCGCACGGACCATGTAGCTTTAGTATATAAGGATGAATGAATGCGCCCCAAGAACTCTAGTCAAGTTCTTGTGGGTTTTGGCCTATAAGCTTGGTTCGATCCATTGTCCTTCAGTTGAGGTATAGTGTGAGCGCGCAGGGTCTTTATTAGACTCTAGTGTTGCCACATAACATATATAAGACTGGCTGCAGTATGCGCCACAACAGAGTTCTCTTGACCTCTAACCACTACTTGCTCAGCACAAGTCGTACCCAGGTAAGCTACCCACTTTCCCTACACAACCTAGCCTGCTTCAACAATTGATTAGATAGTTAAGTACTTAGAGTACAAGAGCGTCATAGACATCATGCGGGTCTAGGTTTAGTGCATGAAGCTATTCCTTACATGAGTAGTGTGAGAAAGCTGGCAGCATGATAGCACTGGTAGAGTCGAGTTGATAGAGAGTACAAAATCGATGCTATATATATATACTCGAACGTTGGTATTCCAACTGGTTTGGCATTGTGCTCCAATAGGGTTCAGCCGAGGTGGCATCTGAGGGACGCACAAAGACAAGGGAACTGAATATTCCCTAATCCTAGTGCCTGCCGACATGCGCTGAGGTTCGAAAAAAAACAAATTTTTTGTGCCGAATGGAGCACGATTTGTCCGGGCTTCTACGCAACTGTACTTTTTTTTTTTTCCCCAAAAACATTTTCGGGTCGCTCCGCCCCCGTGCTTCCCACGAGGTGTTCAACTTCCCAGAACACGCCACCACCCACAATACAACAAAAACAAACACACCTGCCATTCAGGCTCGCAGCACCACACGCATCCAGAGACACAAAACGTCGTCCAACAAACGGCATGCACGAACATTATATATATACTCAAAGCAACGATCATACACGACGCAACGACCTAATCCGACGAAAAAAAAATGTGGAAAATTTGGAACGAAAACGGAAACGGAAACGAGAAAGGCTCGCCAAAAAAAAAAAAAAAAAAAAAAAACATGATGGACGGACCAAGTAGGAGGGACTTATATACTACCGAGGATGACTATTGTTACATCGTAAATGGACAGCGCGCGGGAATATGTGGACGACTACTAAAGGACATGTGGTTTGATGTGCGAAAAAAGAGAGGATGAGTGAGACATTATTTGAGACGGAATGTGCGACCAACGGGTACAAGGGAAGGGTCCCGACTCACCGGCCCGAATCCCAGAGGCGCAATCACGGCTAATAAACACGCGTACGCTAGAGTAAGGAAAACAGCAACAGCAGGCATCAAATAAAACAGCGAGGCAGAGAGACCAAAAAGAAAACAAAGAAAAGAAAAGCAAGAGGCCAGCAGGTTCCGCACGACGGACGAGGGTGACGCGACAAACAGAAAAAGTGCAAGATAATTAGAGGATCCGGTGTGATAATCCAGGACAAAAAACGAGATGAGGAAATCACCACCCCGAGTAGTGATAGTCGTCGGCCCAGCTTCGGTTCCGCGCCATGGCGCGACGCCTTCGTTCTTCCTTGTCCTGCGCCTCGGCACTTTTCGTCGACGACGGGTCCTTGTTCCCTTCGCTGCTAGTCGAAGTAAGTGGCCGCAGACCACCCAACCCTTGGCTTGCTCGCCGTGCAGTGAGAGCAGGATTCGTGTTGCTGCTAACCTGCCGTTCCCAGAGCAATTGCCGTCGCATGCTCTCCGATAGCTCTGTCTTCAGCATCCGTCGACGAGTAGTCCTGGGTGTCATTGGCGGTGCAGCCACAGGAAGATTATACGGATGACCAAGCGGGATCGGCGCTGTCGCCGTCGAAGTCAACGCGCCAGGTCCCACCTCCGTAGCAACAGGCCGGACAAGATGAGATGACGTGCCCTGCTCCGAACTTCGCCGCGACATGAGTGCCCGCAACCTCTGCTGAGCAACGCTTTGCGATATCTGAATTCGGTCGTCCGCATCGTCACCGCTGTCATCTTCCATCTCCTGTTCCTTGGGTGGTCCCTTTGGGCGATACCCATTCTTCTCGCTCTCCTGCCGCCTCATACCAGATGACGATGGCGGTCTCGAACTGCTCATGGCGGTGATCTGCGCCGCCATCGGGAGCGCTGCCACACACTTACTCGTCGACAATCGTTGAGGGGCATACGCACTGGTACTCCTTTGTACCACCGGCGCGTGCTGCTGCGGCTGCTGATACTGGCGCGAAATATCAGCCGACGACCTACTTGTCCGATATGGATGGCTCGGGGGGAAGATCGTAGGGTTCGGGTTCATAAGCTGTGACAACAGCCCCGATTGCGTGCGATTGAGGTTCGAATAAGAACGCTTGGGAACCTTGGCGAACAGATCGCGTTGACGCTGAGCCTCCAGCGCAGCTTCGCTCAGCCTCGTCTGCTCCCCTTCGCGCGCCTTGTCCTCTACTTCCATCTCTTCAGAGGCCCACTCTTCCGAGTCTTCCCCATCCGTTGTCTCGTATTCCTCCGAGGAGGTATTCGCAACAACGATCGTCTTCCGTGATTGAGTATTGGTATTCGCATTTCCATTCACGGCCGCAATCGCATTCGCCGTCACGTTGCCATTCACTTTAGCGTTGCCATTGAGCGCAAGGTCGGCAGCGGCGACGCGACCATTGGCATGTCCGTTGGGCATAACAGGCGGGTGCCCTTGCAGAGGAGACGCCTTCGCCGACGTTTGAATCGCCGTGAACCCATTGACCACGGGAGAAGCTCTCACATGTCCCTTCCCCGTCGAACCATTCCCTGACCTCGAACCGTTCGAAGACCCCGAGCCGATATTAAACATCCCGCCCTTCTTCTCCGCACGGTCCTGTTGGGGCTGCTGGTGCTGTGCCGACAGCTTCCTCGTCATCGAAGGTGCAACGGGTTTCCCCGAATGCGACCGCTTCATCACAGGACGCTTCCCAGCATCCTTGCATCTTTTCGACTTATTTTGGCGACCATGTGCATGACGCCTCGCCCCAGCCCCTCCTTCAGCGTTCGTCGATTGTCGATCCTCTTCCTCGTCCTGATATTCCTTGTCATCCACATCCACATCCACATCCGTCAGGACGCTCTTCATCTGGCTCGACGCCGCACTACTCGCTTCGAACAGGTCAGACGGGGACTTTCCACTCGCCGTCGAGCCATCTCCTCTTTCAGGCGAGGCATCTTCGGGAGAGTGTTGTAAGAAGAATCGACGATCTGACAGTCGGGCCACCGACCCGGGATCGGGGGCGCGGGAGATGACAGGAGTCGGTGAGGACTCCTTAGGCATCAGTGGGCGAGGCGGTTGACATTGCTGCTCTGCCGGGACTTCTACCGAAGGTTGGGGGACCGTCCGCCTCAACGCGGGTGGGGGCAAAGGAGGCAAAAGGAACGTGGACGGCGGCTGTGGAGCGCACAGTAAATCATCATGTAATAATGGGGTCGTTGGCGGGGTCGGATGGGGAGTCGGATTGACAACTACGACGCGCGGAAACGGTCCCTCTGCAGATGTAGGCGTCGATGGTAGTTGGACAAGTGGTACATTAAGATCACCAGACCGGCAAGGCTGGACTGCCGGGGCCGGTGTTGACAATGCTACTGCCGTGTCTGTGGTAGAAGTTGCCTTTCGCTGGGGAATAGAAACTTGATTTGGCAACATTTCGACAATCAGGCGCCCGACACAAGATGATTTGCCCCGCGGGATAGAGCAGAGAGGAACGGGAGGGGAGTGCGGAGATATTCGTGGGCGTTCCGGCGTTGGCGGGGGAACCATACTTGGCATTGGGACTGGCGGTGATGGCGATGCCTGATCAGAAGGCGACGGGAGCCCGAACAAAAGGGCTACAAGAATGCACGGATTGAGTGATGGCCAAAATGGTCTGTACGAAGCAGTTTTAGAGAGCAAGCGCTTACCCTGCAGTTCGGGCGCAACCTTGTGGTCAGCGTTGGCGGGGAAGTACGAGGAGCGGGCTCGCTTGTCTTTTGGATGGGGGGTGGGCAATTCCGGGGTAGGAGGTTGGCAAGAGACCTGCGTCTGAACGAGCTCGCGATACCACAACCGCCAAGAGATGTTCTCTAGACGGTGTCCGTCTTGGACCGACTCTTTGCACTTTGTGAAGACTAATAAAGAGACAAGTCAAAGATGGGGTGGTGCCATCATCGCGATAGAACAGCTTACCCGTCCAGAGACTGTAGAGCGCGTCCTGACCCTGGAGATCCCGGACAGCGTCTGCAGTGACGGCGAGAATTGGGACCGGAAAGGTGGCCAACATGGGATGGCAGAGAGGAGCGCGCTGCTAGTGATTACCACGATAATGAGACGGATATAATGAATCCTGTGGAAGCGGGAGAAGACGAGGCAAACGGTGGAAGCTCGAAAAGGAGTTCACGGATAGAATCCGCTGGTTGAAACAATCACGGTTCCTTGATGATGGGACGGAGGAGAGCGGGTGATCCGTGCGCGACGGCCAGCGAACTGGCAGAGTGGTCGATGGGAATGATGGCGGGGAACGGCGGGGAGGGGCCAAGTGCGATGGAGGGAAAGAAAGAGGACTGATGACGAGACGGTTGAGAGAGCGTCGAGCCGCTTTACAAAATACGTATTAAAATGCTAACACCTCGGCCCGACATGCGCTAAGCTTTAGGAAACAATATTTTTCCGAACAGCACAGAATTATGGAGTATTTGCCCAGCCGTTTACGAATATCGGATATGCCCCATCGATTTTGCCCCCACGTGCTGCTCCGTTTTTGGACGTGGGCTGCAGGCTGGTCTGCGCGTTGGCCTGTTTTGTTGCCCTCCGTCGACCCGCTGGTGCCCTGTTCCACGCCAGCCATGCGGTCTGTCATGTCAGCCTTGCGTGGACACTACCCACTTCGTCTGCACCCCACTCGTATCTTCACGTAATGTCCGCGCGCTGTCGTGTACCTGTTGCCCTCGTGTGAGGAAACGCTGTGTGGGCATCTCCTCGGTGCGCACCGCTCCACCTTGCTGTTTCCAGGTAACAAACAAGTGCTCCCGTGGAATCAAGTATAGAGTCCAGGCACACCGACGGTGAACTGGCCTGCATCGTTACACCTGGGAATTGAAACATGCTACCGACACAACCGACACGAACTGCGACTCGAAGCGAAACATGCAGATTGCCTTCAAGGCGCACGGCAAACGCAAGTGCAGGCGAACAGCACAGTGCCGCTTTTGGATACAGGGCGCCTTGGGCGTGGGGAAAGCCAAAAGCATGTCTGGCTCGACTACATAACACATTCGAAGTGTGGGGTAACTTCATTTCGGCCTTTTGCCCAGATAAAGTAATGCAGTTCGTGTTGGTCTGGGAACCGATCTGAGAGAACCTGCACGGCCTGTCTCGCCCTGCACGTCGTCCCTCAACCAAGTACGCCGCGTGTTCTACACGTTCCTTTCTCCAGGTGATACTTGAGACCGTTCGCGTTGAGATACGACTGCACCCGAGTAATCACGTGTCAACTGTCAGGGTTCCGACAGCCAATCAGAAGCCTACTTTGGTACAGCCCGGGCGCTACAAATAAACGAGCGCCCACATAAATAATGTCATTATTCACGGACGGAGCAAGCGTAAGCGTACAGCCATGCACCCACACGACGACTCACCGGACATTTATGTGACTTATCCTGTCGTCTAGACACTCCTGCTCCACGTGGCCGTTTCTTCCCCATTCGTGCAGATGAACGAGACGCGGGCGAACGGGATCGATAATCATGACTAGCCGGAACCTCGCTGTGACACTTCGTCCCGGGGGTAAATGACGACGGGGCCAAGCAGAGTTGGTCTGCCGAGAGATCCCTCCACGTCGCGGATAGCACGTCCAACTCAGCCAACACCTGCGTCTCATGGGCGGGGCAGCCGCGCGCTTCCACGGAAGGCGAGGAGCCCAAAGTCGCACTGTAGATCCGCGCCTCTGGATCCGCACAGACCACCGTCGAGAACGCCGTCAGGGGATGATACGGAGAAGGTGAATCAGGATTGGAACCCATCCGAGAGCTGGGACGGACACGGTCTCCGTCAGGGCCTAACATGACATGCGCTTCTTCATAATGATTGACGAGCTCGTGTAGGTCTGTGAGGGACTGGCCACAGCAGGCAAAGTCGGAGCACTGCCGAACCAGGTCCCGCAAATGTCACGGAGTGATGTAAGTTGCCCATGAAAGTGCAAGGTGAAAAGGAACGCACGAAACTGCGTTCAAAGGATGGAATGGGGTCGGCATCCCATCCCATCCCACTGCAGGGTGATGAAGGGCGCAAGTTTGTGTACATCCCAGGGAGGTGAGACAACACTTGATCCAGTAACAAGTCCAGATTCGGGCTTCAAGTCGGACAGAGCCCGAACACAAAGTTTGTGGAAGGCGGAACAGAAAACATGGCGTACGTACTCGTGACAGTTCATATCGTGTAAAATACAGTTTACTGCGGTCGCTTCGGAAGAGGCGAAACACGTCGGGTTGCGCGAAGAGCAAGGTGAGGGCACCGATTTATGCAACCTGAACTTGCGCCGCGACGCAGATCTGAATGCAAGGCAAGTGGACGTCTAAACGGGCCAGGGACTCGGATCCGTGCAGTCTTCGCGGTTCTACGGTGGTCAGATCTGCGGCTCCACTGGCAATGCCTCTGCTTGTGCTCGAAAAAGATAAATAAATTTGAAGCTTCCGCGGCAGAGATACGTCAAGTCGTGAAGGTGATGCTGCGACAAGTTGAATGAGCACGGCACAGAAATAACATCGGACCGAAATGATCGTCGTCAAATATATGGAGCGCGGGCGCGGGCACCTCGGACTTGGGGGTAACATGCAAGCATTGCTATACAGATCTCCGAGGCAGACTGGGAGGCCGATCTCAACATGCGGGGTAATGAAGGAACCTGAAACAACTCATCGCGGAGTAAACAGGTCGACTGGGGTACGTAATGGCACCCCACTCGTATCCAACAACTCAAGTTGAACTTTGCCTTTTGCTCCTGGGACAACCGTGAAAAGCGTGGGATGACTTATAGCAGTGCGTGGTGCACGGCGTTACGCGCTTGGTGGGTCATCGATTCATCGACAGTCTCTATGCACGGATGCAGGCTGAACGCATTGACGATTGATCTGCAGGATCTACAGATGGGCCGGCGGAGCTGGCGAACACGACGACTGTATAAATACACGCATGGCAGGTCCGTTGACAATGATTGACGTACATATCAAGCAAGATTCGGGAGCAAGTAACCATGCTCAATCGTCGAGTGCATTGAGGTCCGAATGGCTCGCAGAAAGAATATGCGCGAATGTTCAATCACCCGATGTTGCGCCACAACTGGGCGTATTCTACGCATTTTCTGATTTCCGTGCTGAAAACGTCAGGGGACATGAACGGGGGCGAGAAAGCGGAACGCCGCTCGGCCTCTGAGTTGAGGGGTAGAACAGTGGATTGAATTCATTTCCATGGGCCTAAGGCGTCTCTCTTCATCAGAAGTCTGACAAGGCGTGTCGGCGCAGGGTGGAGAACGAACAATAACTTCAGCTCTCAGCTGTTTTAGAGAATTACAAGCACTTCCATTCTTGATGTTCCACCGAACCGAAGAACTGGGCACAATCTTGACGAAAAGTGGTTGTGGGCTTGCGGGGGCATTTACTGTGAAGCCGATAGGGACACTGATCAGAGATGGTGTTGCCCTTGCTCGACTTCAAATCTGCAAGCATCCGCAACGCATCGGATGAGCGGCTGATGGGCGGTCAAAGGATTCGAGAATGATGGGACATCCGCGCTACGACTCCCCGTGCGGCGTCGGTATGCTTGCAGCGGCTGTCATGCAGGAGTAAGAAAGTCTGTCAGGTAGTGAAGTGACAGTAACGTAGACCCAAGTAGCATGTACACGGCGCGCCCAGGCTCTGTCCCACACCTATGCACAACCCGACAAGGCGCGTGAAGCGGTTCAGACGACCTCCGAGCAGGACGCTCAATCAACTGTCCAAGGCCAGCAGCCCCAACGTCGACGTTCCCAGCCAAGATACCCCGAATGATGGTCGACACCGTCGAACGGCCCACCCCGACGCGCTGCGGGGCGCGATGCTCGTAGCACTCATCGTGGTCACCATCGTACTTTACATCGTTCTCTGGGAACTGGAGCGATCCTCGTCTCTATCTGTGCCAGAACCGAGCTTGGACCGGAGTGCGATCGCGGCCTCGCAGTCGAGTGGCAACCCGAAAGGAACGTCGACGCCTGCGATCGTCCAGGATGGTCCGCTCTTGCGCTCGGGCGACGCGTTGAATCTGTCCGACGGTCGTGCAGCTGTATCTCCGAGCTACCCAGGCCACGCCCCACGTCCCGCATGGCCCCCCCTCATCACTCGCGTTCCGGACGAACACACCGACGACCTCGTAGAAAAAGCAGATCATCGCGTCCACGAGAATGGAAGCACAGCGTTCTCCGCACTATTCGACGCCGCTTACTGCGACGGTCCATGCCGCTTCCTCCTCCCCGTCCGAGTCGGCGAACAGGAGTCGAAGGCCCGGCTCCACTTCACCCAGCTCCTGACGCTCGCGCAACGACTGAACCGGACCCTCGTATTTCCTAACGTGGGCAAGAGCCGAATGAGCGTGTGCTCAAAGTGGCCTTTCGGGGCATATTATGATACGAGCGCGCTCGCGCATCCGGGTGCCCCTCCTGGTTTCTCGCTGGCTATGGATCTCGATGCGTTCGCAAAGTGGATCGACGAGAGACCGGTGCCACCCAGTAGCTTTGTCGTGTCTATGCATGCCGTGCATAAGGACCGTTGGCGTGCGCTGGAAGCTCAAGCTGACTCGGAAGACGGACCGTACATCGTCGAAAAGGCAGAAGTCGATCCGAAAGTGTTGTCCTGTTTTGACACCAAACTCCCTCGACTTCGATCTTCTCTTCCCCGGACGGCGCTATCTATCTCGCTCCCCTCGGGCCCACACGAGGCGGCGCCGGATGTCTCCACTCGTCTCGTGCAGCTTTTGTCGCAAAGCCCGGATATAAATACTGATTCTGATTCTGATTTCGATCTGATGACGGGATCAGGATATGATTATCCACCTCCGTTTTCCAACACCTCCCGGTCCCTCGCAGACACCAACCTCCTCGTCGTCGACTATGACCTCCGCTACCCGCTCTTCACCGCATCAACGCACTTGAATTTCAACCTACATTACGCTCCTGTGCTATACGACCTCGCGGACCGCCTCTCCGACAACCTAGGTCTTTTCCTCGGCGTGCACTGGAGGATGGAAAACGTGCCGGTGCAGAATCTAGCATGGTGCGCTGCCTCGCTGGTCAGTACCCTCCATGGACTCCTCCAGGATGACGTCATGGGGAAGAACGTGCGGCACGTGTGGCTCGCGACGGACTACACTCGCCCTCTCACCACAGATGGCGGCCGGACGGCGAACGGGATTCGGAGCGGGGACGACGGAGCGCCGCTGCTCCCTGACTACAGCCCCCCGAAGAAATCGAGCACGTTCAATGCTCTCACGTCCGAACACGACAATGCGATTGGGACGATCACTGAGGCGTTCCAGCCAGGGGGAGACCTGGACGCGTGGAACCTGACGGACCTCGCGGAACAACTACGCCTCTACCCGTACGTCGAAGGCAAGTTCGACGTCAACGAGGCGTCCCTGGACGATCCCGGGGTGTTTGGCATCCTGGATAAATTGGTCGTCGTGCAAGCGAAGGTGTTCGTCAGTGGTACCCAGGACTGCAGCAAGATCAGGTGTGTATGATTCCTCACTCTCGATGTGAGTTTGGAGCTCATGAACCCCGCAGTTCGTTTTCAAAACAAATCATCGAGGCGCGCCGAGAATCGTTGGAAGCAGATCGAGGTAGGGATGCTATGCGCAATGTTGTCGAATATTTTGGTAGATGGTAATGTTCATCGGGGGAGTTCCCAAGGCCAGCCAAACCTTGGTAGATGAAGTGAAAATGATAGCATACAGCATAGAGTAGACATGCAACATGCTCATACAAACAGTTTTTTCGAGGGGGATGGGAAAACATCTGGATCCGCCGATCTCCGCATAGCTTGGGGTTCCATCCCCTCCATCCGTGCTGATCAGCGTACCACGTTTACTCTCCAGGTGCGCCTCGGCCGACACCAGCGAACGATGGCCTGTAGTCTCCGGGTACGCCCCCTTCCTTCCTCCGGTAGCCATCCTGGTCGCCGCGGGGTGCACGGGTAGGACCGCCTTCGCCAGCGCCGGGGCGGGTAGCAGCCGAGCGTACGGGACGAGGCGCACGCTTATGCGTGGCAGGCACGATCTCGTTCGGCAGGTGCAACCTAACGCGCGTCCCCCAAACATCAGCACACCACATCCCGCGAGAACCACCACCGATCCGACGCACCACTCCCGGATGTACTCCACGCCGTCGGGGGTGAGCACGTAGTAGTACCACTGCCACGAGAACTGCGTCTTGACGAGCCCCTTCGAGGTCAGGCTCTGCATCGCCTTGATCACCTCCAGGTTCGGCACGTCGAGGTCTTCGTGTTTGGGCGCGTTGAAGTCTTTCTTAGCGACGAGAACGCCCTCTGCGTCGTGCGTTTTTTTTTCATTCGTAGAGCGATGGTGATGTTCGTGCGATGGATGGCAAGATGAGGATCATAATGTTAGCGCTGGGAGATCCGAGAGGACGAGGGGGATGCGCGAACCCTGGAAGAGGCTTTCATAAATGATGCGCCTGTTTTTCTTGGAAATCAGCATGCTGGGCTAGACGAGTTCTTGCGTCGAGAGCTGCCGCCGATCCGGTGCGAGGGTCAGCACGAGCCTGCACGAGATCGGAAAAGACCACGTACCGCGAGACTTGCTGCGCACTGACTCTGGCTGCGAGGACGATACAAGTAGTCAGAAAAAAGGATGATTATCACTTTAGGTTTATGCTCCTGCGCACAGACCAAGCTGTGCATGGGAATTCCCGTAACCCACGATTATTCTACACATGACTGGTGCAACCATATACCAGAAAATGCTGATTCCTTTCAATCTACTCATTCCTCGTCTGTTCACTCTTGGAGGTTGTCATCCCATATCTTGGCCTCTGGAACTGGAACCTCCATTGTAACATAGGCACAGTGTCAGAAACTATGAGTGGGCAGGAATAGCCCAGAGCTCAGCTGCTGCCTGAGATGGCGAAAAACAACTTGTGTGTGTATTATGTCAGCAAAGACTATTATTACAGTGGGTGAAGGTATACTTGTATCATGTTGTATGCTAAATGCTGTGAGCATCGGCTAAGAAAAAGATTAAAAAGTTCTAAGTGAATAAAAACTCATTTCTGCTCTTCCGGGTCTGGAAGAGCATGGGAAAACTCCGGAAGCAGTTCCGGAACAGTTCCGAGATGCTCATCTCGGAATCTGCAGAAAGGTGTGGGTAAAATTCCGGAAGTAGTTCCGGAATTGATCGTTCCAGAGTGCATTTCCGAAATGGCACTTCCGGACTCGGAAGTGCCGGGACCGGAATAACTCGGAACTTGATCATGGGTGAATACTGTCACACAGTTCTATAGGAACTAAGGAATGGAGGTCAACTGAGGGTCCAAGAGCAAGTTGACCTATGCTGAGATTGAGTGGCAGCAGTGGGATTTGACAGAACAGAAGGAAATAATTGTAGTGACTTGCAATTCCAAGAGGTTATACCCAAGACTCTAGCAAGGTGATGCACCTTGTTAAAAGCACACATGATGGTCAGAGAGTTGATCTGACTGACTGATTGAAGTAGGCCGGATGGTCGGAGAAAGGCATGGGGGCGGAAGTGCCAATCTGTCAGGCAAGGCCTGTTAGAAACACAAAGCTTGAGCTGCTGTGCGCTCGCTTTTAGCCCCTGTCTTGGTGGTCAATATTTATTATATTTATGAAGTTGAGCTGCTGAGCACTCCTTCAGTAAAATATTCGTTTTCCAGTCACGTGACCGTGAGAATATGCACGTGACCGTGGGAATTATCTATCCGTTCACCCTTTCACCCCTTCACATCTTCACATCTTCACATATTTCACCATTTCACATAATCGCATCAAACCTTGTAGCATAGATAAACAAGTATAGCAAGCGAATAGCAATATTCGCTCTTATCATAGGTAGTATTAGTAATACGTTGCGCAGTGCGCACGGACCATGTAGCTAAAGTATATAAGACTGAATAAAAGCGTCCCAAGAACTTTAGTCAAGTTCTTGTGGGTTAACGCCTATAGCTTGGTTCGATTTATCGTTTTACTCCGTCGAGGTTTAGTGTGAGCGTCCAGGGCCTTTCTTAGGCTTTAGGATTGCCACAATCGGTAATAAAGTCTGCTGATATATCCTGCCAGGGCTCTGCCAGAATAGGATTGGGTTGAAGCTTACCCGCTGGGGATACATTTGTGGGCTTCATTCGAGCACAACGATCACAACGCGAAACATAGTCCACTACTTGTGTCCTCATGCTTTCCCAAGCATAATATCTTGAGATCAACTCAAGAGTCTTTTCTGACCCTGTATGTCCAGCCAGTGGCGAGTCGTGATATAGAGTAATAATAT
>JBBPOI010000446.1:0-13709 GCA_038091355.1 Phylloboletellus chloephorus
CGTGCCTCCTACGGACGGCGCTGGCGTCCCCAACCTATCTGAGGATCCAACGGTCATCGCGAGTGGCGGTTACGATGGCGTCGAGTGCCTCACCGACATCCGGGAGCCACATGGGAACGTAGTCAACCGGACGAGGGGCACGTTCACTCCCTTCGCCCTTGTGCGCGCATCACGTTCTAATAGAATTTCGTCATTGAACAGACGTCATCAACAGCGCGGTATACTCTGCGTTCGCAACCGGCCCGATCATGATTGACCACGACAACACGGTGAAGTCCTATTCGGTGTCCCCTAGCATGTTAGGGCGGGGTCACATCCTGATGGAACCAGACGGGCCCGTTTGGGTCGGTCCAGCATCTACCCTCTCGTCATGCTCCTGACGGCTTGCCACAGAGTGTGAGCGCGTCAGACTACCATCCCCAACTCGCCGTTGGATCGGCCGACGGTTCTTGTACGACCACCAATACGCTGAAATCCACTCGCAGAGGTGGAACGGTCGTGAGTCCAACTGTCTGACCCCCCACCCCCCGCACACGTCGACGAACATCCATCTCAGCCGTTCTTCGTTCACAAGATTTACCAGCTCGATTATAGCCGCAAGACCGGCGAGTTCCGCATGCTCGAACACTTTTTCCCGCAGGCAAGTCCGAACGAGTCTCGTGTTCACCGATACTGAGCTGGGGGCGCATCGATCAGGAAACGCAAGACAGGTCGACCAACGTCAAAGGAAAGGCCGCGGCAAAGAAGGAAGAAGCGGAAGCCAATCGCCTCGGCGCCAGCACCGGAGTGTGGCCGCCCGAGATCGGCGTTCACCGTGTGGCGTGGAACAACGGGAACGGCCTCGGAGGCGCACCGTTGTTGGCCTCCGCAACCGCGTCGGGACTCTGTCGAGTAGACTGGCTGCTTGGGAGATGGATAAAAGACAAAACGCCGTACGTGAGCGTGCCAAACATGAGAAAAGAAGTTGAAGGGGCTTCTGACGAGTCGATCGAGGAAGAATAGCTGATAGCTCAGATCGAGAAAGAAAAGGGCTTTTGCGGTAGATTGATGTCATGTTCCCGCACGCGAACCGAGAGATAGATTCTAGACCGACGAACACATCAAACGAGCGACTACCTGCGATATACGCGCCGTGAGGAGCGCGCGAAGACGACGTTCGACGAAGGAGGACAGACTCACGGAAAGAATCCCACACCGCACCGCACCGCAACCGCCACGCTGATCGTCACTTGGCCTTGAACAGGTTGTTGTCCTTCAACGTCTGGCGGTGCATCTGTCTCAAGCGCCGTTTCTCCGCCTTCCCGCCCGGTCCGTCGTCGTCGTGGTCCGCGAGGACCGTGTTCTTCGGTTTCGTCAACTCCCACAGCCACGCTGGGTACTCCTCGTCCGCCTTCGCGAGCACGGGCGGCTGGCCTTTCAAGTAGTTGAGTCCCGTCAGCACGGTTCCGGCCGGACAAGACGAGACGACGTCTGGGTGGATTTAGAATTTATATTCGTATATGTATTTTTGGGTTTTTCCATGAGGTCCTGAGCGCGTCGGAAGTACGTTTCTGGGGGACGTACGTTTGGTGGACTCAGAGGAGGACGCGGCTTGGCTCGGACTGGGCTCGCTGCTCGACGCCGAAGCGTGTCCGCGTGTCGAGAGAGGAGATAAAAACGTCCTCCGGAACGTCGTTCGAAAAAGAGCAAGCAAAGGCATGTTTTTTTTCGAACGCGTCGTTCGGCCCTGAAGGTGGCTCGAACTCACTGAGTTTTCCATACGAGTTCAACCTACACTAAATACAAGAAAACAAAACAAAAGGAAAAAAAAAAATTGGGTAAGGGTCCCCGCTGAATTATATTATACACTCAAGCAAGGTCACCCCAATTCATCTATGCCTGGTTTCGAGCACATAAAATCCAATTCGACGACCAGCTTCGGCGCCCAGCTCTCTTTTTTTGTCGCCGCGGACGCACCCAATCACCAAACCCCCTCGACGAATTCCGCCCTGCTCAGAATATCCCAGAACCTGGGAACAATTGCGATTCTTCGTTCGCATCGTCGTCGTCCTCTTCGTGCTCAGCGTGCGCTGAAGGCTCTGTCTCGGGGGAAAGGCTGTATGGTGTTTCCGGGTGCGGTTCCGGTTGGTGACGTTCGTCAGGCTCATACGACTCGTGTTCGAACGGATCGATATCTGTATCGGGTGTCGCCGGTGGAAGGGGCCGTATAGGCTCTGGAGGGGCAAGAGACTGAACCACACAAGCGTGATCCTGAGGGGGATGTACGGATCGGGGAGGAGGAGGGGACATGGATCGACGCTTGGTTTCGGATGGAGTGTCATATTGCGGCGGGGTTCGCGTAACTGCCTGAGGGCGAGACGACGTCGCAGTAGTTTGAGGTCTGGATAAGAGGTCGTACTCAAACTACAGCAAACGAATCAGAATGAAAGACAGACGAAGGAATCTAATATATAGCTCACAGCCGCGAACACTTCTTCTTTCCGTTTCTTGCCCTCTTCTTTATCAATGCAGTAGCAGAGGTACAAGACATCCGCGCTGAAGGAGAACGTGATCACTAACGCGCCGGAGAAACAACACAGAGGGCTCACGCGTCCTCCACAAGACCAACGCAGAACAAACCAACGAGCGCCGTCACGCCACCAGCCAACAGAGCAGCCCCCAAGGCAGAGTTTGGAGCGTTCAAGGTATGAGCGACGAACAGATACGTCAAAAGCGCAAACGGAAACGTAAGCGTCAACGGTGTATAGGTGAGCATCGTGAGTTGGGCTACAAGGAAACAGTTTCGTCAACGGTCGCACAAAGCCAAACAAGTTAAATGGTCATACGCTCGGTCTTGAACTTCCGTCTGAAGCGCCCCATACTTGCAGACTCCACAGCGGACGTGATCGCACTCGCCCGCCTGGCGCTTGGCAGGAACGGATCGCCCGTAAGGCCAATATACACGAGAGCATACTTGCTAAAGGACGACGTCACGCTCTCCAGGTAGCCTACCGCCATACCAGCACCGATCGTGAGAGGTTGAAGCCACGGGCGGAGAACAAGCGGGAAATATGAAGGTAGGAGACGCAATGCAATGGTCAGGAGTGACAGCACACGAATGCTAGCCATAATGAGTGCGCTCAGGACGATCGAACCCAGCGATGGATAAGTAGAGCGAATGATGGCAGCGTGAATGACATGCGTATCCATTGGAAGTGGCGGACGTTGATTCTGGCTGAAATTTTGGGATGCATGAGGAAACTGAGGGAGAACAACAAGGCGAGGCCCTCACTCTGCATAATACCATGCGCCAATGACTCCCGCACAGGTGGTGCGCAAAATACCGCGTGCAACACCCCAACTCCAGAGCCACACACCGAGAACGCCAACAATCGCCCAGTCTGCCCATTCCCTGATATGCCATTCGACCCGGCCTTGCACATCTTCAAAGTAGCCCATTAACAGGAGACGGAAAATGAGTGTGGCAAAAGGGATTGAGGCAATCAAGATCACGAGAAGAATGGCGGGGGAAAGTGCCAGGAGAAAAGGATTGGACATTAGAAGTTGCGACGTGAGGTCAAGGATGGACGATGTGGAATGAATCTTGCGAGGAAGGTCGATTAGACGTCGAGCAGTAAGTATTGACAAGACTAGGGGGATGACAGAAAACAAACGTAGTCTATCGTTGGAGTCAATGATGGCTTCCAGATGGTAAAACGTTGAACATGACTTACCCAACGGTCTCGCCCCATGTTGGCTCCTGATCGCCGTCCCACATGAAACTGCCAACAAAGGCCCATACTGCAGAGATGAAGAGCGTGACTGGTATAAACACTGAAGTTACGACCATGACGGGTTTGACGAATATCCGCAAGAGGAAGATGTGCGCGTAGGCAACTGCGGCGCTTACGAACGTCAGAATGGTGAACAACGGTACTGTGTGCAGTAGAGTGAGGTATGGCAAGGGGCCCTTTAGTTTGTTGGGCCGTTGAGCAACGAAAAGGAGCAAGACGGAGAATAAGAAACATATTGTGACACCAGTGCACCATAGAACGGTCCAATGCGAGTCGTTGAACTTCCGACGGGCGCGCGATATATGACGAGGGTCCGGCAGCGAAAATACGTCAATCGGGCGCGTGGTACCGTCGCGCGGCAGCAGTGATTCTGTCAGAGACAAGGATATGGGCACTCCAGTACGGGGTGGAGGAGGTGGTGGCGACTGTAAGCGCAAGGAAGGTTGTGTGGGCCGCTGTGAGGGACCTGCTATGGGTCTTAGAGAGTCGAGGGAAGAGCTCGAAGGCGAGGGTGAGGGGGGACGAAGACGTCGAGGTGGTGATGCCTGGTGAGCGAGCCAACCCTTGGGGAATTCCTGTGACTCAGCCTGGCCGTAGTCGGAAGCCATCAACGGGATCGACTGGGAGGCATAGCGAGAGGCCCCTGGCGGCATATCTTCCTCATCCAGGCGAAGATACGGATCCTCGTCCTCTGTTTGATGAATTCGACTCCTATGACCACCTCTGCTGGGCACCTCGCTGATGCGACTTGCACGCAGATGGGGATCGTCAAGGTCGTCGAGCGCGCTGTTGTGGTCGTTGCCTGCACGAGACCCCTCGTCGGTGGTGAACGAATAGAAGAGCGGTTGTGAGGAGGACAGGGTTGACGCTGGATTCTGCTGCTGCAACAAAAACTGCGAGGCATACTGCGCGAACGATTTTGCCATCTCCAACTCACCCGCTCGTCAAGCAGCCGAGAGAATTGCGCACTGCGTAACTCGTAAAAGTGAATGTTTGCGAGGATGGCCTGTGCGAATATCCTTCCTAAGACGGCCAACCAAGGCTTGCCCGCCCAGTGTCACAACGTTTGACAGACCCATGTTAGCTTTTCTCGGCTGACGCACTAGTCCCACCTGCTCGTCAGTCAGTATGTACAGTCGCTGGGGACCGTTGGATGGGTGGAGTGCCCTGGATAGCTGAGCCCACTTTCTGGTGTTTCCCGCCCGACTGAGCCATAGTATGTCATCTCTGATATGTCCCGACAAGTTGACAAGTCAAGCCTTCTCCCGAACTCTCGAGGTTCGTACAACAACATGGTATAATACATAAGCTACCTAGTCCATATTATGATAGGGATATCGATATCTATGGCTCATGCCATGATCGTGTGGCCTGCCAACGTCATGCCTCCGCCTCCACTTTCTCCTCATCCGTGTCTCTCTCCACTGCATGAGCAACCGAGTTTGGCTGGGTCATATCTGGGTCGTCATCCAAAGACCTCGACGCCCCGGGATGTCCTTCATTTGTTTCTGCGGCGCCTTTCTCAGGATCTTCGACATCTTTGACGTCGCCGCTTCGCACGATCTTTCTGTTTAGCGAATACTCGCGCAAGAACAACGTCAGAAGCAGAGCAAAGCCAGATATGGGCGTCGCCGTGATCCATATCGTTCTGATCGCTTGGGACCAAGCACTCAACACAGCGTCTCGGAGGGTAATGTCCTAACCAGGTTTTTGTGTCAGCACCAACTTAAATAAATGGACGACGTGCACCACTTACGGGAATCAAATGGACCAAGCCAACGCTGTCATTCAGCTCTGCAGCTGTAGTCCCAAGGCCAAGGCTGGCGAAGTTGGGGATGGCCGCGAGTTTCTCAGGAAGGACACTTGAGATGATGGTCTCGCCGACAGCAATCCCCACAGCACCTCCGACGGTGCTGAAAATGTCAATCATTCAGTACAGCTCGATAACTCGATGTGAAACAAGCTTACCGGAGGAACATGAAGCCACTTGAGGCGGTAGCCATGTCCTTCATGGGCATCGCCGCCTGGAGAGCCACTAATGGGAGTTGGAACAGGCAACCAATTCCGAGGGCTGCGATCATAGGGAGAATCTCCTGTTCAGCGCTTTGAATTGTCAGCATGACAAAAACGGCTCGTGAATGGAAAATGCATACATGCTTGACGTATAGTCTAACATGATCATGAGACCCATGCCGAGGGTCATCATGAAATATGCTACCCATATGATCATACGATATTTTCCCGTCTTCGACATCACCAACCCAGCAACGATAGAGATGAGGGCAGTCCCGAGTGAGAAGGTGAGCATCCTAGGTGCGCGGCGTGAGTAAACGGAAAAGCATGGAAGACTATAATGCATACTTGATTCCAGAAGAAGTAGCCGATGCCCCGAGTACTAAGAGAAGTCAGTTCTCATACTCGAACAAATAGGAAAGGACACGAACCTTGATAAAACAAAGGCAGGTAGCTGGGGATTAGGTCAGTTGAAAGTTCTCGTGTTTACTCTTCCAGGACTCACTATGCGGTTGAAAAGAACACAACGGCATGAAGAAAAGTGGTGATGAGAATGATGCCAGTGGTGCGGGTCTTTGACATCCCGTTAGGCAAGTTGTAGATGAGCCAGGCTGACTGCTCACCTTGAACAAACGTGCAGGAAGAATTGCGGAACGCTTCGTGAATATTTCATTGATCGCACCGATAACAAGCAAGGCAACTCCAACAACAAGAGGTGCAATGGTCTCAGCGTGCGACCCTTTAGACACCCTATCAGTCAACCATTCCTCCAAACACGGACGCCAATACTGAAACTTACAGGATATCTGACTGAAGTCAAAGCCTATAAGCAAACAAACGACACCTCCAACAAGGGAAACGAGTCCAATGAAATCAAGTTCAGCTAGTTGGTCCCGAATCGGGGTTTTTTGATGCGGGTTGAGATTGAGGAAAATAAAGAGAGTGACCGCTGCAACTCCACCAGTGGGCCTACAGACCGACGTCAGCGTGGGAGAAAGGAACATTGATCAACGACAACATACAAGTTGATGAAGAAACACCATCTCCAGGAGACGTGTTCTGCAAATACCTTCGATGTATGAGTATGAGTAAGGAACAGATGCCTGGAGAAGCACGACACTCACACCCCCGAGAAGCGGTCCTACAACACTGGCAAAACGAATTGTCAGCGAGCGTGGAAGGTTGACATGAACAGAGAGCTCACCTTGCAACGCCATACGTAGCACCTATTAATCCACCGTACCGCCCTCGACTGCATACCTGTTAGTGAGCCAGCGGAAGTCGAGATGTATCCGACGCACTCTTTCAACGGAACAATATCCGAGATTGTAATGACCACCAGCTGTATGATGCCACCTCCTCCGGTACCCTGGACAGCTCTGCACACGATCAACCAGGTCATGTTCTGTGCTGCTCCGCACATTGCCGAGCCAAACTGAAAACGGATAGATCAACAGACGAAGTAATGCGAAAATGAGGAGAACATACCAGAAAAATAACTATCGACGAGTAGAGAACAGGCTTCCGGCCTGGAATGCGAGTTAGAAAACGGTGACGCGTGCGGTCAACTGCACGTCAGCATACCGAACATATTGGCCAGTTTTCCATATAGTGGCCCGAAAGCGCCTGCAGCTAGCATGTATGCGCTGCGAACATCTTGGGTTAGACGGAAGAGCACAGGTCTCGGGGGGGACATGACGTACCTTCCGACCCAGCTATAGCTGTTGCCACCTCCGAGCTTGGCGACGATGGTGGGGAGTGCAGTAGCAACGATGGTCTATGACACACCATCATCAGAATTGCCCGCATATCACCGCTTCCGTGCTCACCTGGTCGAGAGCTGCCAAGAACATCGTACACATCAAACCAAAAAAAACGATGCCCAGTCTGTTCTTGGGCAGAAGCTGCTCTTCCTTGTCTTTCCACGATGCGCCTGGCTGCGCCTTCTGGACGTGCGTGTCATTCTGAGCCGTGGGAGGCATGAGTGACGTGGATGCGAAGCTGGAGCTGGGGGGTGTGTTGGGCGTGTCAGCTCCAAGCTAGCTGGTGGACTGGAAGAGAAGGTCACCAGAATATATATCAGCTTGATGCTTTTATCAGATCAGAGTTCTGCCGAGAAGGACCGGTGCATTGTGCGTATGCCCAATTGGTTCCGCTCAACGACCATGTCAGTCAACGTCAGCTCCGTTCTGTCAGCTGTTTTTTTTTCGAGGCACTCATGGTGACTCAGAGCGCGTTCGCGTCATCTGCATTGACCCCCGAGTTCTAACTCCATCGATCCATGCAGACGTTTGCCGCAGCTAGTTTCTGTCCGACAGGTCCAGAATTCCTGGCTGAGCTGCTGACGCTGATCATAATGAAGTGTGTGCCATGGAGAATTCTCGACGTGCTCGTCCGTTCGCAATCGGGGCAACAGACCCCCGGCCCGATCGGCAACGCACGGATTGCAAAAAGACGGTCTCACATCACGAAAATGTGCTTACTCGACGCACGCGCAACTCCATGGGTCAAAATAGTGCACCGATGCGGAAAAGGCCAGTGTGAGCGCGCGCGAAAGAAAAATCGGCGACATTCTCGGTGCATGGCATGTCGCGACCATCAGCTCGAACGCATCGCCAATCTTTCGAATCGCAACGAAAACAGGTGTTGAGAATTCCGTCCAAAGGGCCTTCGATAATGCCGTCTAAAGATGCCTCGATCGAGCGTCGCAACGGCATACCAAGCCTTTTCAGCGCATGAATGGCATCCCCGAACGGTGAATGTCAACATTCATTCTTGGCCCGCCAACGGTCATGCTTGCGGCGGAATGGGAGTGCCGGTGGGCACTTCAAGCACTCGGTTTGCCATCTTCTCCCCGACAGATGAACAGCTACGTGCTCCTAGTACAGTAAAAGTAGAGTCACTGACAAGAACCTATCAGCGCGGACATTCCCCTCAGGCAGTTTCCGAATCAGAAACGTGTCAACAGTGACCCAACGGCGCGACGCGTTCATCTCGGCGAGGTCCGATTATCTACATTGAAGAGATATGGACTGGTCTCGACTGTCGACCGAGCGAAACTCCGCGTCATAGGTGCCATATACGTTCATATTCCTACACGATATGGTTGACAGTGTGTCGCACTGTACGTTCCCGAAGTTCCCCAATTCGTGCCAGCGAAAGCATGAATGAGCACGACTAGACTTGACAGATTATCGGGGGTGGGCGGCTGATAGCAAGCCCCCTATCCTTCAACCGTTCGAACACTGAGGTTAGCCCATTCCAGTGTAAAGCTCGCGACCTTCAGTCCTGCTTCCCATCGCGAGGCTAGATTCCACGCCAAGCAAGTACGAAAAAAGCGATCAATTCTGGCTACTGATCGCACGCCCGGTGGGCGGCGATAATCAGATATGATATGACCGCACCGCACGACGTCCTCATCGGAATACTTTCATTTCATTCGAGTAAATATGCACGGGAGGCGAGACGCGAACGGCGTCATAGCAGTAATAAGATTCCGACTCGAGATCGGAGAGTCTATGCTCGCCCATATAGAGAAGCAATTCTCCTGCTCGCCACCTCTCCACTTTGACTTCATATAGAGCATGGAGGAACAAAGTCCGCTTCTTCCAATCTTCACAGCTGCGGCGCGCGATCATCGAAAATCATGAAACAGGACATGGACTTGTGCACTAGCGTTCACGCCGAATCGCCCGAGTTCTGGTCGAAAAAAGGTGGGTGAGATTCTGTAGCGCCTCACGGCCGATCGGCTGTCTCTCGCTCGCCACACGAAGGCATCAAGTCTCACAGCTGCCCTGCAGCCCTCTCGCCTGATGGGACGTTCGGCGCTCGAGCGTTCAACCCTCGTACCCACATCTCATCCGGTTCAAGTTGCCCGTTGGCCCCACAGACGTTGATAAGCCTGCTCAAGGCAAGAACGCGGCATCCTCGAGGTGATTACAGCGAGGGAGTTCTCTGGGTGCGTCAGGAGAACGAATGAAGCCCATCCCCCCCGATATCGAGCCTCGTCATGACCGCGAGCACCTACAAGTCGTCATACAGAAGCTGGAGTGTGCATGTGAAGGCGGGGTTGAGGCGGAGGCGGAGAGAAATTAATATACATGACATAGCATGAATAGAAGGCGCACCGTCATCACACGTCACAGGAACGCACAGTGTGTTCGTCCAGATGAGGGGCATCGATCGGAAAGTCAATGTAGCACGTGACTGCAGTCGAACCCACAGGCTCAATCAAACTGCGATAGCTCCAAGGACCCCCTCGAGGACCCACCTTTGGGGACGTATTTGGAACCCGGCTTTTCCGGGGCATACACGAGACCGAACGTCCGATCTTACAAACACAGGATAGGGGGGGGGACCCTGCGAGGTTCTTGGATCGTAGTGCGTACAGCTTCGACAGACAGCCGGCAACCACAGGAGCAACATAGCCTCCACCACCGTGTCTCGGATTGCGCCGGGAGGTAGATATTGACCATGCGGGATCCGCGAGGCAAACCACTTTTTCCGTCCGTGCGCGGGAATGAAACGAACGTGCGGATTGCATCAAGCTCACAGGCGACGATGACGACCGTAGACGGCAGTGAACGAAAAAGGCCCCGCGGCGCGATGCAGCTCAGGTACAACGACAAACTGGTAGCCGTACGCGAGAGTCACCGATGAAGTCATGGAGCGTTCGCAACATGAATGAACGCGAAATGAGCCATAGAAGTGAAGGCCCCCCCGGCTAGATATGATGTCGATTGAGGCGGTCCGGGCGATAACGAGTCCCGATGCCGGAACAACTCGACGTAGACCTTCGCGCGTGGAGTGGATACACGACCACAGGTTTTTGGAGAGCGAGAGTTGCAGCGTTGGAAGAGTACCCAAAAAACCGGACGATTACCACGCGCCAGTGGAGATTTGGGTCCAGGTCTAATGAGACTGTCGATAGAATCAAATCGTTACCAAATTATAATTTGTTTTGATGGAGCACGCCTGGCAAGTTGCACGTCCTGACGGGATGCAGCCTCACAGGGCTGATGGAAAACCCTAGATCCGGACGTGAAAGTACGTCCAGGCGACAAGCCAAGTATGAAACCGGGGGCCTCCAAGGCGGACGCGCGCAAAGGGCGTGCCAGGTCTTCTCATATGTCGCCGCTGAGGTTACGTTGAGCAGCCGTCCCGCTGACATCCGCAGAAAGGGATGTGGTGCCTACCAAGTCCTTGATGATCAAAAATTGAGTAAAAACAAAAGAGAATTTAAACGACGGATAAACAGATTGATTCCGAACGCTCGCCAATTTGGAGGCGTGCAAGTGGATTCCTCCATGTTGCGACACTGAGGCAACGTTTGAGGGGGACGAATTGAGGACAGAGGACCAAGGAGAACGCATGCATCCTGATGGTTGAGTTCTGGGGCAGCCGCATGTCCAGTCAGCGGGTCTGCTGAGGCCATGTCAGACTCTCCTGAGACGGCTTTGAGTCAATATCAAACTGCTTGTCCATTCGACGTAAATGAGATGCATTCAGCCAGCAGTCTTGCTTGTTCGCGCCTGACCACCTTGCAGTGAGGACGTCCCAGGCATAGGCAGGCAGCTCCTGGATGACTGACAGCCAATTTACGCGTTTTGAGGGACCTCACAATTTACAATACTCACACGGACAGCGATCGTTCACTTCCGAGATGACTATGCCAGGCCAGCCAGCCAGCCGCCAGCAGTAGGACGAGACTTGGAGTTCTAGCCCGCGTCCGCTTGACGAACTGAAAAAGCTTGGAACTGTTCGTGCGCCAGGGATGTCGAGCGCGTAGCCGCCGCATCCCCAAACATTTGCACATTCCTCGTTCCTTTTGCCGGCCAGCGGCGAACACAACAGCCCCCGCGAAATTTTGGGCTCGTCCGGGCACTTGGCGCGCGCGATATCGCGACCCACGCGCGCGCCGGATCTTTTTTGCTCCAGCCACCGACCGACCGCGAGTGAGGCCAAGCAAGGAGAACGTAAAACAAAGACTCGCCGAATTGATGTCCTTTCCGGAGATCTTGACCGCCGTTGCCTACCGGAGTGAAATCAGGACGAGACTGCCGACCACGACGACTTGGAACGATCGAATCTTGAATATTTAATGACCTATATCCCCAACAATTAGGTTGCAGCTGATGCCGTGTTTTGACAGTTGTTCGCCGAGACAGGCTTAGGTTTGTAACACGGTTAAACATATACCCTGCACCGGACGAGAAGCCGCCTACGTGCGCCAGTCTTCCCAACGCAGTGCTCCGAAGAGGTTTCCAGAGGTTTACGGTAGTACGGCGGGTTCGAATTCGGCTTAGACGAGGCAACAGCTGACATCTACCGGTAGTCGGCAACGAGCTCGTCCCACTCAAGGAGTTGTTCGGTTCTCAATCGCTCACGCGCAAGACTGCCGTTTCATCGCGTTTCATTATTCCCAAGTCTAACATGTCCTATACGTGAGATCCTGGAGATGGTCCTTGCTATCCAGACCCCTTTCTCCTTCCCCTGTTTCGTTCCAAATGGTCGTCAGGTGACCACCCAAGCCCCTCCAGGGGACGTGTTCGATATGTAGATGAAAATAGATACCGTTCCATGTGGGGGAAAAAGTAGCAATGTGTGTGGAGATGCATAACGTGCCGCGCAAATGCAAGGATGAAAAATGATGCGAATCCGACGATAATATTAACCTGCGAAAGTGAAGCAGTCCGGACAACCGCTGTATGGAAGGTGCGGCTGACGGCACTCGAAGAATGTGAGGTGGAAACCGCGGTTGGCGCGGGGATCCAAGAGCGAGGGCGCGGCGAGAAGGGTGAAGGTTTGAAACAAAGTATGTTTGAGAAATTGGGTATGTGGCGCATGCGGATCTGAGGGTGGCGCGTGGCGCGACGTGTCCCGCGTCCAACGAGGATGAGGGAGTGCATAGGTCGCGGGCTCCTCAGTGCGAACGCGCGAAGAAAGGGATTGCATATACATGTGCGCAATGGTGCGCGGTGAATGACGGGGACAGGACAGATGGAGCTCAACCTGTCATGTGACGTCGAAGTCTTCGTTTCGTCCTGAACAGGCTGAAACGGAAGCTGAGGGAAATCGCCTGCCATTGGCGACGAAGATTCTGGGTGCATGTAGGGCTTGAGGGAACTTCAGCAACGATGCGAAACCGAGAAGACGCATCGAACTTACGTCCACTCAGAATCGGCAGGGATCACCTGGTCACCCTCGCCTTCAGTGGTAGACGGGGGTTGTTTCTCGTTTTGGGTCTTGGGTCGCTTTGCGGGCGACTTCGAATGCGAATAGAAGGACTTCTCTTTGAGGGGGGCGCGCTCAAGTTGCTCAATCTCCTCGTCCTCGTCCTCTGCCAAGTATCGCGATTCGTATGAAGCAGGCTCCTCGTACGGATAATAGACTGGGGTTGGGAAGTAGGTGATGGTTGATGACGGTCTGCGTCGTTGGGGCTCGAAAGAGAGCTGCTTCTGCTCGACCTCGTACTCTTCGTCGTCAGAGTCGTCCTCGTCACCATACCCGCGGTCCCACCGCGTGTGGCGGGAATGCATGTGGGCGTGGCCGAAAGGGGGGAAGTCCCGGAAGTCGGGATCATGCAGATCGCCGTGGTGGTCAACGTAGACTTCCCTGACTGCGGACTTTGAAGACTTGAGAGGAGAAAAGGCGGAGGGAGAGGCGTAGGCAGGGTCGAGGAGGCGCGCGACGTCAGCTTCGCGCGTCGACGGGGAGTAGGGACGGGGAGGGTGGGGCTGCGACACGTGGCGCGACGAGGGCGAAGGCGATCGCCTGCGCCTCAAGCGGTGTCTGTGAGGAGGGGGGGACGGAGGGGACGAGCTGGAGGATGAGGAGGCGCTGTCGTATGCAGACATGTGAAGGGGGCTGTCGAGGATGGTTGTTGTGCGTTTACGGGGCATTGCGGGGGGGAAGAGAGGAGGA
>JBBPOI010000447.1:0-13705 GCA_038091355.1 Phylloboletellus chloephorus
AAATTAGAGAAGCTGGCGCTAATTTTACGCGTGGTGTACGCTAGCTCGGTAATTGATGGTGTCTGAACTGGCATACTCGCCAGAACATATCTCCGATAGTTCCAGGCAAGAACTTCGAAGGTGTCAGAAGCATGAGGAATGAAATGAGCGCAGCTTACAATTGCGTGCGTCAGCGTCAAGCATCTTGTTGACCACTGCCAGCTCTCTCTCCCAATTTGCCTTCCGCCATTGCAAGGATGGCTCGCCATCAACTACTGGTCCATCTGGAACATTCTGCAGACACCACTGACGGTGATTCCAGATCCAGTACACCTTGGGATGTTCTCTAAGTGCGGCCATCGTCATCGACAACTCCTGGGCAAGTATGTCATTCTTGTCTTCGGGGGTACTGAGAGTCGAATTGTGTATCAGTGGGCGGGGGAAGCGAGAAGGACTGACCTCTGAGGGAATATTCCGTTGAACATGATATTGCGACGATAGTTCCAGATCGTGTAGAATTCCGGATTCAACTCTAGCAAGCGTTCGGTTTGATCGAACGCATCGCGACCCCAGTCGCAGGCCTTCTTCTGCGGGACAGACTGAGACAAAGACGAGACAAGGAAAGCCCACGGCGTACGCGAGAAAGCACGTCGTCCGTGAGTGCAAGATACTCGGCGATCTTTGAGCTCTCGCGCTCCTTTCTGGCCTGTATTGCCACCTGGGAATGGGGGACGCGCTTGACGTTGTGCTGCGCAACACTCGCATCGACAACGACGAAGACGACGAACTCGACGATGCCCTTACCATGCGCAAGTACTCGCCGTCGAGAACAGAGTCGATGAGCGACTTACTTGTCCATGCATGAAAATAATAGTAAATACTCATCCTCGTACCATGCCTTGCGTCGCTGAAAAGTCGACAACGCTGGAGGCTCTCTCCGCTTGCTTTCCTCTGACGCTGCCCGTCCCGACGCCAGCGACGCATCCACACCTGCTCACCGTCCACGACGTCCATCGCGAAGAAGACCTCCTCCGCAACCCGTCGTCGTTCCGCGCTTGGTGGACGGCCATACAAAACACCCGGGACGCGTTCGACGCACTGCTCAAGGAAGAGCGACGCGCACACCCTTCGCCGGACGAGTGCGCCCGACTCCTTGGACCACTCGCCACTCCGCGTGCAAGACGGTCCCTACAGTCTCTAACCTACATCTATGAGGCTGCGCTCGTCCACTTCCCGGGCTCCTTCAAGCTGTGGAAGGCGTATCTGCAGATGAGGATGTCGTACGTGCTTGGCAAGTTGGTGCACAAGAAGCAAGCGGGCGGGAAGAAAAAGTTCCCTGAAATGAAGGAAGCTTTGGAGGAGGAGCCAGAGAGTGCAGAAGAATGGGTGGACGGGCTCGATGGTGTCGTCGGCTGGGAAGAATGGAAGGCTCTTGTCGCAACCTATGAGCGTGCTCTGATGTGGTTACCAAAGGTATGATCATTTGTCGCCCAATTGTCTAGTCTTGCTAATGAATTCTTTAGCTACCGCGACTCTGGCTGATGTATTTCTCTCTCTTCTCCCATCCTCTTTGCCCTCCCGTGATCTCGCATACCCACGCCCGGCGGACGTTCGATCGTGCGTTACGCACGTTGCCACCCTCCTTGCATTCCCGTATCTGGGTCAGATATCTACTTTGGGCTCAAGGTAAAGGTGGTGCTACCACCGTCTCGGTGTACCGCCGTTATCTCGCCATAGACCCCAGCTTGACCGAGCACTACGCCTCTATCCTGCTTGCCCCTGCCGACTCTGCGCCGCGACCCTTGGAAGCCGCGAAGCTTTTGTTGTCCTTGGCAAGGAAAGCTGCGCGAGGTAACTATGTCAGCCCGGAGGGCAAGAGTCCGTACCAATTACTTGGAGACTTCATCGACGTGGTCGAGCACTTCTCTGATGAGGTCGGTCTCAATGTCCCCGACACGATTCAATCAAACGAGGCAAATGCCGAAGTCGTTCCCGAGGCGGAAGTCCAGAAAGTTCATACCCAGGACCCTGCTTCAATTGAAAGCCACCTTGTTCGCGTAGCAGGCCCTGCGGTACTTCTCTCAGCAGATGGGAAGGCACTCCCAGCCTACGACGAGGACGAAGATCCCCTTAGCAAGCGGAAGCTAAATATTGAGCACGTAATCCACAAGGACGGTCTTGAAGTCTATAAGGACCAAGCTGGCCGTCTCTGGTGTGGACTCGCGACGTATTGGATCAAGCGTGGCGAATTCGACCGTGCAAACAGCACGTTCGAAGCTGGCATTGCGTCTGTTCTTACCGTCAGGGACTTCACTCAGATCTTCGATGCGTATGTACAATTCAGCGAGTCACTTCTCAGCGCAATGATGGCGAGTTTGGAGGAACCGGATGAAGATGAGGATGAGGAAGATGCAAAGCAGACCGAGCGCGAGCTGGATGCCAAAATGAAGGAATTCGAAGCACTGATGGATCGAAGGCCATTCCTTCTCAATGATGTCCTTTTGAGGCGGAATCAGAACGATGTGCAGGAATGGGAGAAACGGGTGGCATTGTGGGGTGAAGACGACGAGAAAGTACGATGTATTCAGTCCTCTTTGGAATTCACTGATACTCATGAACTACTAGGTGGCTGAAACCTACACGAAAGCTCTGGAAACTGTCCAACCTCGTAAAGCGACAGCTAATCTCCACCGCCTCTATATCAACTTCGCGAGGTTCTACGAGGAAGGAGGTGTTTCTGCAAATGCGGAGCCTGATCTTGATAGCGCTCGCAAGATCCTCGAGAAGGCAACGAAGGTTAACTTCAAGACCGTCGAAGACCTTGCTGAGGTTTGGTGCGAGTGGTCGGAGATGGAACTTCGTCACGAGTAAGAGTTTATGTGACTGTGTCCGTAACGTGCTAACAGCACATAGGAATTACGACGAATCTATCCGTGTTATGCAACGAGCCGCCGCCATCCCAAAGAACACAAAGATCAGTTATCATGATCACGTATGTCAGCCCCAGTTACCCAATGAAAATACTTAGTTGATCTCTTAGTCACTCCCCGTCCAAGCGCGACTATTCAAGTCATTAAAACTTTGGTCGTTCTATGTCGATTTGGAAGAGTCGATAGGCGTGGTCGAATCAACCAAAGCAGTCTACGAGAAAATTATGGACCTCAAGATTGCGAATGCCCAAATCATAGTGAACTACGCCGCTTTCCTAGAGCAGAACCAGTACTGGGAAGACAGCTTCAGAGTAAGTCTGACTTCCGTGACTGTTCTCTGTAATAACCTTGACTCGAAGATATACGAGCGCGGGACGGAACTTTTCACATTCCCCATCTCATTCGAAATTTGGAATATTTATCTGTCGAAATTCGTGAAACGATACGTGCGTCAAGTTGATAGTTGCTTTCGGCCAAAGTCTGACCTCCTCTCAGGGGGGCTCAAAGGTGGAGCGAGCCCGAGACCTCTTTGAGCAGGCACTTGAGAAATGTCCACCGAAATCATGCAATCCATTATTCATCATGTACGGCAAGCTCGAGGAAGATTATGGCTTAGCGAAGCGCGCTATGTCCATCTATGAGCGAGCTACGCAAGTAGTCGCCGATGAAGACAAGTTCGAGGTATGCACGTTTCGTATGAGGGCAGACAATCGCTGATGTCAAATAACACAGATGTTTACCATATACATTGCCAAAGCTACAGCAAATTATGGTCTGCCAGCCACGCGACCAATATACGAACGGGCGCTCGAGGTTCTGCCGGACAAGCAAACCGCAGAGATGTGCCTGCGCTTCGCTGCTCTTGAGCGGAAGCTTGGGGAAATCGACCGTGCGCGTGCTATCTACGCTCATGCTTCGCAATTCTGTGACCCACGGGTCAACCCCAAGTTCTGGGCAGAGTGGAACAGCTTCGAGATCGAAACTGGCTCGGAAGACACGTTCCGAGAGATGCTACGAATCAAGCGGAGTGTTCAGGCTCAGTTTAACACAGAGGCATCCTACCTCGCTGCACAGACCTTGTCGGCCAAGCGGAATGGTGGGTCCGTGGAGCCCATCACTCCGCCTAGTGATGCAATGGCTGCTGCTGAGCAGCAAGCTAGCGCAGCCAATGGGCCAGCTTTCGTCGCTGCCAAGAAGACAACACTTCCTAGACCGGAAGGAACAGAGGCACAAGCAACTGAACAGAAAGCCAATGCGGATGAAATACAGATATCAGACGAGGAAGACTTGTAGGACTCTATCGTACCTGGTGTCCTTGTGTTTTTATTATCTTGCATCCCATCTTTCTATCTCGACTGCGCAGAGATCTTCCCATTTTGCCTCCCACCCATCGTCTACGAGATACGGCTGCTCAACCCACTGAGAGATGGCATCTCTAGACACCTCGAACGTGACGGAGTGACTCCGTAGCTTATCTATGATGTGCGTGATGAGAGCGAGTGACCGATGATACGGTGGCTCGATGTCTGCGACAGATGTGACTGCGTAAGATCAGCGAATGGCAGGAAAACTCCGGGAGAATGGTATCATGCCGAATTTCTCGAGTGGCCACGAGACCCAGAGTACCTCTTCCTCGCACCACCTGGGGCCTTTCATCTTCTGAGCTTCATGGTACAATGCCTCTAAGTTGTCTAGCACCGTGCTCATGCGCCGCAGGAGCTTTTGCTGGGGAGCGTGACATGTCAATACCTCCACGGAAGAGATGATCCTTACGAGTTTGGCAGCCACCGCATCAAGCTGGGCTATGCACTTGTCCATGATGGCGAGCTTGGGGCCAACGATCTCGGACCGTGGCTGGCTATCGGGGGGAAGGAGGGAAAGCGTGTTACTAGGACAAGATGGAGATCCGCTAGCGCTGGGCAGAGGTGGGCCGTACGCACGCGAGTTCTGTTCTCGTGTCTACCAACGTGCGGGCAGCATTGAGCCCATCGAGAAGAACGATGTCGTCCCATGTCTGTGATATCGACCGCAGTTCTTGGAGCAGCGACCTCAGCCTCCGGTGGAATGTGGACTCGGAAATACGAGACGGGGATGGAGGGACGACAGGCTGAGCTTGCTGCAGAACCGGGGAAGACCTGGGTGTCGATGGACCGTTGAATGATGCGAGACGTCTGCTCATTTCTGAATCTGTTGAGCACAATCCGACTCGAAGGTGCAGAGTGGACACGGTTCTTGTCCAGCCAGTCAAAGCCCCCCTAGTCATTGAGCAAACGGAGATGATTAACTTGCAACGACCACAAGCACGGACTATGGACGACACAATTCTGCTAAGATCTGAAGCAGAGCTCGTAATCAGCGAGGTGCGTAGCTCGTCGCACATATATCCATTCGTTCCGAATGTCTTCCAGGCTCGTAGACAAAAGTCGAGGAGAACAAAGACCCTCGGCCTGCCCATCCAGCTAGCTGGTATAGCCTTGGATATACACATCGAAGGAAATGCGGCGTGGATAGCTGAAAACACCCATGTTGCCAAGAAGATTGACCTAGAGGCAAGTAGTCCAAGCTCTCTCTCGCGACCGAACGTTCGCCAATCCCATCACTAGTCAGGTAACACCTTACAGATCTACAGAGGTCATACTGCGCCCGTCACTTGCCTAGCTTTCTTCAAGAATGGTTCCCCCACTGATGGTCGGATGCTCATCACAGGCTCCTGGGACAAGGCGAGTCACGCGTTCGCGTCGTCTACCGCGCGAGCACTCAACCAACTCATAGTCAATCAAATTATGGAACACCAATGTCCGTGATTGTCGTCAAACTCGCGCCTTCGAGCTCGCTTTTCTGATCGTTACAGACAAAAGCATTAATATGCTCGACTGCTGCTCACGACGATTTCGTGAAATGTCTGCTTGTCCTCCCCACCGCAAGGCTTCTCGTGTCGAGCAGCGCGGATAAAATTGTCCGATTTTGGTAGGTCTACATTTTCCCTCTCAACTCCATGTCAATCAATCGGCGCACAGGGACCTTACTGTTGTCACGGAGGGAAAGGCACTCGCATCCGCCGGGTCAATCTCTGCGCACACTCGCCCTGTCGAATGTTTAGCTAGCGTCGCTCATTCAGAGACATCGGTCACATTGATAACAGCTGATACGATGGGAATAATCAAGATATGGAAGCTAGAAAAAGAACGCGGACCTGACCCGCGATGGCGAAGCGACCTACAAGACACGTTGGACTACCATCGAACAAGGGTCACCGAAATCGTCTATGGAGCCGGGCAGATTTGGACGGGTAAACTCGAGTGCGGATCATCTCGTTTCGTGTCTCTGATCACTCCTCTCTCTAGCTTCTTCCGATGAGACGGTCCAAATCACTTCCTATCCTCCAGACCCGACCTTAGCCAGGCCGATTGCTCCACTCAACCATCCACTCCCAGTCCGTGCCGTTCTTCCACTCTCGCTCACTCCCCTCTCAGAGCCCTACGTCGTCAGTGCTTATGGGGACGTGATTCGTTTATACGACATTTCCACCATATCAGAACCTGAGATTCTCGGAGAGATCGATGCTCATTGGCATGACGTGACGGCCGTCAGGCTCTGGATGCGGACGAGTAAGAGTGAAACTGGACAGACCAGAATCGAGCCGTGGATCGTCTCCACTAGTCTAGATGGAACCATACGCAAGTGGCGCTTTAGTGGTAAGTAGGATCGGTATTTGGGGAGACCCAGTGAAGTTGAACTTCCTCAGAGCTCGCCACATCTACGCCCGACAATCCTGGTGGCAGAATAGAGGCAGTCGTCATCGCCCCTGTTCCTGAACCCACTGGTAACGCAGCAGCAAGCGAGTTAACAGATGAGGAAGAACGCGAGCTTGCTGAACTAATGGGTGAAGATTGAGCTAGCTGGACCCATGTCGATTTATCGTACCCGTGCATCGGGTAGTGGACCTTCCATCCTGGACAACACAGATCGTCGTCTCCCAGTCCTTCGGAACCGGTCCCCTCTCCTCTTACTCTTTCGCCCATACTCTGAGGGCAGGTATCACCTTGTGCTCAATGTGCCATGCGCCCTTGTATTCCATAATCAACTTCTTCCCTTGTAACAGCACCTTGAGGCCAAGCTTGGGGATATAGGGCTCTCGCGGGAAAACCGTGATCTGAAATACTGATTGACATCACCTATCCATAGAGAATGCCATCTTCTCCTTGTGCTCATGAACAGGTCCGTGAATCTGGTGCAACGGTCTGCCAATCTTCTGATCGATGATCCAGCCAACAGCCGAGCATGACACGGCAACCGTAAGACGTATAAACCGGTCTCAGGGACTTCCTGCGTGATCCAGAAGTCCTCAGGAACGTGCTCTAGGTAAAATACGAGTGAATGGACACTGCTGATGTCCACCCTGATTCCAAGGATATTTAGCCCGTCCAGGTGTCATACTGGAACTGGTTGGGGGTATCTTTGGCAAACGTATTGGATGTCCATTTCCATGCATTCCCTGGACGCTTCTTGGCTTCCGGGAAGCTCATTCATGATCGATTTCCCGTGCTCTGCGTAGAGCTTCTTCCGCTGAGTGATGCGCTCGCGGTTGGTGGACTCAACTTCACTCCACCAGTCGGGCTTAAGAGCTGCCACGACGGTGAGCACACACAAATCTCGATGGTACTCCGGGCGTAGTTTGCGCTGTCGATATCGAAATGACAGACTGCTTTGGGAGTAGGAAATCCCGTGAGCCTCGAGTGTCGGAGAGCCCCTTGCCATTCTTCCCAAACACCCGTCCCAACCATTGGTACACGGCGCCTAGGCGCCGCTTTGAATCAAAAGCCTTCTGGTGAATACGGATACGAAGATATCAAGCTGGACAACAGCGACCATCATGTCCGACAACTAGAAAGACTCGAGGTGGGATGATAAGCGCCCAAGGGATCACATGCACGTATGTTCTTCCCAAGTAAGAGATCTTAGACTCTCACATCCTCTATGATCGTTTCAAGACTGGAAGTGATGCGATGCACAAATGGGGCGGGTGATCCTAGGAAAGGGCGTTCACAGCTTTACTTTCGGGACGAAAAGACTTGACACCGTTTTCAGACTCGAGGCCGCTTGAGAAAGCATCTCATCGACACTGAGAGTCCCGTAGTCAGTATTCGCATACAGATGCTTGAAGTACTGGTTATCGTACATCAACTTCGCCGGCTTGATGTCCTATCAAAAGACAGTCGATGTTAGCATGAGCCAGGAGACGAACCGGACGGAACAAAACCAACATTGATAGATCCGGCGACTTTACCCATCAACCCTAATGTACAATTAGAAGTATCAAGATGAAGAGCACACCTCGGTCTTACACATCCGTCCCTCAAGCGACTTCTCTGGGTGGTTCTCCAACTCAACTTCGTGGGGTATTTTCCCTTGGGATACGAGTGCTGCTATATCTTGCTGCCGCTGAGACTCCCATTCGGCAACATATGGTGTCTTTCGCACATTCATCGGTCGACCAGAGTAGATGAGAGTTCGGGCGGTATCGTCATATCCTGCCGTGAGCACAAGTTCTTTGTGCTTGGGAGGAGCTCCTGCTTCCTCGCTGGCAACAAAGCGTGTTCCAACCCAAACACCAGCCGCTCCATATCTTGACAATTTTGGATAAACAACGCCGTTGGTAACATGGAAGAAGAACTCACGAAAGAGCCGCTGCGAGGCCGCGGCCATCCGCAATACCTCCAGCGGCGACAACCACAACAGGCTCGCCTGTCAACGGACTCGTAGCATTCTTGCATAGGTCAACGACAACGGGGATGAGGATGGAGAATGAGGTATCTCCTGTATGACCGCCGCCTTCCCCACCTTGCGCGCAAATGATATCGACGCCTGATGTATGGGAAGTTATTTCCAATGTTTCAAATATGAATAAGCGGGGAGACCTTGGGCAAGCGCTTTACTGACGTGCTACTGAGGGTGAGAGCTGTATAAGATGATGCATATCAGCAGCTCGCCTTTGGGTGCCCAACTATGCTACCGTGGCAGAATCGTCAGTGCTGCGTGCTTGGCCGAAAGGAGCGACTTGCTTCATTAAGGGTATACCGGCTGCATGCAGCTTATCCACAGCAGTCTTGGGAGGAACTCCGACCGCGCTAACGAACAAGGCTGCCTTGCTCTCGATGATGACGTCAAGGAGCTCGTCGAGCTGGCCATTGGTATAATCATACTGCGAAAGGAAGAGAAAAGGACACGACTCGAAGGTAGTATGAAAGTGAACGTACATTAGTTTTCCTTGCATTTCCGCCGACCTGAGGCAAGAGTAGATCGACGCCGAAAGGTGCATTCTTGTCCTCAAGGTACGACTTCAAATCGTCGATGGACTGCTGGAGCATCTTTGGGCTTTGGCGAACGCCGCCGATGACGCCAATGCCTCCGGAGTTGGTCACAGTCGCTGCCAACTTTGGGCCAGCAGCGACGTTCATCCCTGCCACGTACGTTAATAGGACCCTGGGTGGTGAGAACCATTAAAATGACCCGCCTGCGAGCATGATGGGGTGGTTGACCTTGAACAACCTGGTCAAGGGAGTGGAGAACACGGGCTCTGAAGACGGCATTGTGAGCGCAAAAGTCGAGAAAGGCCTGCGCTTGCCAGCTGGGATGGGTATGGATCGGGATCGGCGCCGGTGCCGGTGCCGGTCATGGAGAGTTGATGACATAATATTCAATAGCACTTTGACTGCAATGACCGACAGATGTCCGGTGGAACATGGACAACACTCGGGAGACAGTCGTCCGGGCACGCGGCACGCTTGGACCTCCCTATTCTCAAAGGGCCCATCGCAGTCGACCCAGTCTTCGTTGTCCACGGAGCGCGAGGTCTCGTCAATACCGCGAACGTCCGGTGCTCCCTGGGTGTACCCTTCAGAAGCCCAGTTCTTCGCAGCCATGGCTCGGAAGAACCACAGCCCCCAAGCTGCAGATATGAAAACCATCGTGCCCATTCATAATGCCGTGAACGAGCGCGCTTGGACCGAGGTCGTGAAATGGGAAGCTGGCAGAGGCGGAGAAAAGTGTGGTGGTGTCAAGCTCGTGAACTTCAAGGGAAGACCAAACGACATGAGCCCCAAAGCGAGGTTGATGACATCCCTTGGGTATGCTTTTTCTCGCATACCACACACAGGGCTTATGAGTTCCGTTTGTCTCCCAGCTATTCGGCACCATTTGATCGCCATGATTGGGTCGTGGATCGCTGTGGCACCCAGATTCGCTATGTTATTGACTTCTATACAGGGCGCGCCACTGACTCTTCAAACGTTTCCTTTTATCTTGATGTACGACCTGCCTTGGATAATTGGGAGGGAGTGAGAATGAGGCTAGAGAGCGCGTTCGGTGGTCTATTTGGCCTTAACGATGGTAGGGAGAGTGGTGTTACCCCTCCCTCCTGACTCCCTTCGAGTACGTATTTGTTGCACACCCGACCCTGCTCAGATAACCACAAAGCCAGTGGTGATCATACAAGACCATCTATCACTGCTTGTTCGCTGAGACTTTGGCCTTCTTCAGTTGTGGCTGCTCCAGCTCCTCTTCGCTTTCCCACTCTGAATGAGCAGAGCCGTCATCATCTCCGTCGCTGATCTCTTCCTCCTCGTCCCACCCAGCATCATCCTCTTCGCCTCCTTCGTCCTCACTGGCGTCCGCTTCACCATCGGGAGCCCCTTCCGACAAGGCTTTAGATCCCTTTTGTTTCCCTTCCTTTTTCCGCCGCACATTCTCTTCCTGCTCTTCCCTTCGCTGCTTCCTCAACTTCTCCTTTGCCCCATGTGATGCTTTGAGTGCAGCAGCCTCTGCTTTTGACTTTTTGACTGCAAGGGACGTTGGGAACCAATACAATGACCGTTCACACGACCGCTTACCGAACTCGTGGTACATAACTGCACCCTCCTTTCCAGGAACTCCTTCCGTTATCTTGATAAGTCTCAGCTCCAATCTTGGCCCGACTTCGTCCAGCTTCACAGCCTTCTTCTGCCCTTTCTTGTTGTTTCTCCCTACATAATCGTCCGCTAATGAGACTGCATCTGCATCGTCTCCAGGTACGCTCGATGCGGCCGACGCAGCCGACTCGTATCCCCCTTCACTGCCAGGACCCGGCTCTCCTCGTTTTCTAAGTAAGAAATCCGCGACATCCTTTTCGTTTCCGAGATCGAGAACGCCAGTCGTAGAAGTACTCGTGGGCTTTTTAGCCCCCTCGAGGACGCGTCGAATGCGTTTGGAAACAGAGTACGGTTTTACAGTGATCAAGTAGTGTCGGAAGTCGACTGTGCCTCGTTCTGCGTTGTAGGACACAAGGACGATACGGCGCGCCCCTGAAAGAGACATCGAGTTCGGTGCGAGTGGGGGAAACATGGACTGGAATGCCTTCATTACAAGGGTTAGGTGTGGGGGTGTGTTCGGAGAGGGCGGGGGAAAAGAGGCAAGAACAAGCTATGAGACCAAGGCAACCAGTAAATAAATAATCATCCGAAGGAGCGATACGACGAACCAACGGCGCGGTCATATACTCCAAGCCCTGACTTCGTGATGAGCGGGAAGCTCTCAGCAAGTCTTTCTTCAGGCTGTATCGCTCGATTCGAAAAGTAAATGTTGGTCCAGTGGGTAAACGAGCAATCCGAAGGGATGGAGCGACGTCGGTGAGCGTGATTGCCATAAGATGAGATACTTTGAGAGCTGGTGCCATCGTTAGGAAATCTTTTAGCTTGTTGCGTTTGCGCTCCTGGAAATGCAGGTGACGAGATGGAGATCCCAAAAAGCCCGTGGAAGACAACACGGACCTTCAACCGAGCAGCAGTATTTGGCTCCATAACTTTCCGTAGATCACGGACTAGTTGAGTGAGAGAAGAACCAACCAGGCCATGTTTGATGATAAAGGACTTTGGCAGGTTGTCCTGCGTCTGTGAGCTTCCACCTGCACCCTTGAGATGCGTCCGATTTTTCCGCCTACGCGCCATCTCCACACATGTGCGATGGAAACTTCGGTAGCGGTTGCCTTTTCAGGAGGTACGAAATGGTTGTTTGGCATTGTTGTCCGACGGCTTTGGAATTCAACAGCAATAAACACTGGCTTATCAAGGTTTGAAAATATTTAATTAAAATTCAGAATACAAGGAATGATACGCCAAAGGCTACCTGATCATTCTACATCACCAAGAAGAAACCCGAGTCCGAGCCACTAGGTCCCCGAGTCACGAGATGAGGGATACAGCATACTGCAGATCAAAGCTACACAGGAGAGGCGAATAGAAAGGGGGGTATGTGAGTCCAGGTCGTTCGCGAAAGGTCAAGTCGGATGGGTCACGCGTACAGCGAAATGAGATATAAAATACAAGTCAGCCTTTGCAAGAGAA
This sequence comes from Phylloboletellus chloephorus, assembly GCA_038091355.1. Classification (NCBI taxonomy): domain Eukaryota; kingdom Fungi; phylum Basidiomycota; class Agaricomycetes; order Boletales; family Boletaceae; genus Phylloboletellus; species Phylloboletellus chloephorus. The sequence continues at coordinate 12,287 of JBBPOI010000447.1, forward strand.
AGGCAATTGAGAAGGTGGGAGAGATATTAGAACTCAAGGAACTGATAAGTAGTTGGTTCAAATCTTTGATGAATGGGAGGGGAGCTTTCCTCGACGACGAGTCCAGGCATGTCCTCCAGGGATGGGAGGGGGAGATGAAGGAAGTGACGGGTGTCGTCGAGTGAAGTGGTATGGGGGACGATGGGGGCCTGGTACGCGAATTCTGTCCGTCAGTCAGTCCTGATAACGGGATAAAACTATACCTTGATTTTACAGCGTTCCAATGCATCCCAGTCCACGCCACGGAACCACGAATGCTCGAGGACATCTTGCGGACCACCGATCATGTTTCCAAGGCGCTTGGTACGATCTGGGTGCAAAAATGCTTTGATGAGCTCTTTGGAAAGCCGATCCATGGTGTGGGGCCAGTGGATGACACCTCGCAGAATCTTCTCGTAGATGCCGTAGGCGGTTTCATGGAAGAAGGGAGGGTAGCCAACAAGCATCTCGTAACAGAGGATTCCGCAAGCCCACCAATCCGCGGCCATCCCATGGCCCTCGGATTGGATGATCTCTGGGGCTAGGTACTCCGGCGTACCGCACAAGGTCCACGTGCGGTCGTCGACTATTTTGGCAAACCCAAAGTCTGTTAAACGAAGATAGCCACGGGAGTCGAGAAGGAGGTTTTCGGGCTTGAGATCACGGTATATGATGTTGAAGGAATGGAGGTATTTCAACGCAAGGATGATGTTAGCGAGGTAGAAGCGTGTGACGTCGGGGGTGAACTTCTGGGCCCTGCGGAGGTGGGTGAAAAGTTCGCCGCCGGGAACATAGGACATGAGCATGTAGATGTTGAGGCTGTCCTGGAAAGTTGCGAAGAGATCTACGACAAAAGGGTGCCGGACTCGGGAAAGGATGTAACGCTCGGCATTAACATGCTCGACCTGACGGAGTCGAACGATTTCAACCTTACGAAGGACCTTCATGGCAAAAATGTTCTGAGATCCGGGGGTGGCAGTCTTGAGACGAACCAAGAGAACGCGTCCAAACGTTCCCGTGCCTAGAAATGATGAGGAATGCGGAGACGAAGAAGCGACGGTAAATGAATACCCAAAGCCCCTCTCACTTCAAAGTCGGTTAGTTTCAATACGCCCGGTTTTTCGACGTGGACCTGCTCGTTTTCGAGGGAGCGCGCGGGTGGAGTGAGATGGGTGTGCAGTTGCAGCGGGGCTTCCTGGCGCACGGTCCCGACAGCGTCTGTGCCATCCTCGCTGTGCCCGGGCGACACAGGGGGGGTCATCAGCACCGGTGGGGAGCGACGACGGCACGAGGACGGGTGGGGGGTGGGTGCGTGCATGGGCGGGAGCAGGAGAGCAGGAGCAGTCGAGAAAGCGGGGGGGCGGAGGCAGCACGTGACGTTCTCGGTGGTGTGCAGCCATG
>JBBPOI010000448.1:0-13701 GCA_038091355.1 Phylloboletellus chloephorus
CCCCATAGAGCACTAGGGGGGGTTCCCTGTCACCTTGACATGGGCGTCTCCGATTATAGACGTTAAAGCGAGTCTGGCACCGTCCATTTCCGGTCTTCTGCTCTTCGATTCACCCGACGCTTTTAGGGCTGTGGGGACTTTGTCCCTAGTTTGGATACTGTTGTAGTACGGACATTATGAACATTATAGTAGATAGAGGAGGTCGTAGCAAGAGCGTCTAGCATGGTCATAGCATCATGTGGGATTAGGTTTGGCATATGACGCCATTCCTTACAGTCGCCCCCCTCCTCCCATTCATCAACAATCCTCCTCGTCCTCGTCTTCGTCTTCCTCAGGTCCGGGAATTCCTGTTCCCCCTCCCTGTCGTCATCTCCCTCGTCCGCCGTCGTTTCTTCGAGCTAGGTCTCCATCTCCCAATATGGATTATAGGGACGATATTTTTGATGAAGTTGCTTGGGCCAACATCACGGGATCTCCAGGGTATTCTTAAAGTTTATTTCTTCGTTGGGACTCAGAGGTTAGTTAGGGGGTAATGTTACAATTTTCCTTCGCTTTCATCCCTTACCTTTGAAGTCTTACCTTAATATTCACTTAGCAGATCTCAGATTCGTCCAGGTATGATCTGGATCTTTAAACTTTACTTGTTACACGCTTCAGATAGGGTTCCCTCCCCTTATTTATCTTACGCGTTTCAGACAAGGTTTCTACCCTCGTTCTCCTTACATGTTTCAGAACGAGTTCCATCCCTTGATCTGCTATCTTCGGTGACACGGTACTACTTTTATCTTGGTCCGTGTGTTAGTCCTTTAGGTATAAATACTAGAACCGCTGGTACTTGTTCTTCATTCTTGATCTGCGCAATACAAGCGTATTCATCTTGCAATCCTTCGACCTCCATCGAAGTCCTTTGTCTCCGAGTGGCTACTCCCACTCGTCGATCTTGTACCAGGGTTCACCAAGCCCTTGATCTCCACTCCAGGACTCCTCAAGTCCTCGATTTCGCTCCAGGGCTCACCAAGCCCTTGCTCTTCGATCGTCTCCTTCGCTGATTCCTAGCGGACGTCGGTCTCTTCGTGAGTATCGCCCGTCTAGTCTCAGAACTTGTCGAAGCCTTCAAGATACGCTTCGCATAACAGAATCCTTCTAGTGTTACAAACGCTGCAATAACCAGCATTCAAGTGCTTGAAGAACTTAACATTTCACTTTTTCTTTCCTTATCTTATCTAATCTTATCAAAGCGCACATGGTTATCTTATCCACAGGACGCTTCTACATCCCTTTCATCACTGATACTCATTTATTTATTATTCTTAGTGCCTCATGGACACTCAAGGGTCTAGAACCCCTTACTCCCCTTTAATTTCCATCTGCCTCATGGACAACACAGGTCAACCTCATGTCTTTAATTTCCATGCTGTGCATGGCTATGCAACATGCCCATCATGCATGTATTTCATTTCCGCTTTATTCTCTCAGGCTGTGCCACAGCTTTCTTGATCCATGCTTCCTCCTCATGTTTTACATGCAGCACACATGCTGCATACATGCTTCTTTAATTTCCACCCTCTCTTTATGGACTGTGATCTATAGATTAGACACAAACATGTACATACACAGCTTTTCTATATAAACCCCAAGGGAACAGCTAGAAACCCCAGTCTGTTTCTCTTGGTGCTTTCCCCATTAAAAGGCATCAGAACTCTGAACTCAACCTCCACATTCGCTGCTTGTTTTGTTTATTCTATTAAGCTAGTGGACGTCAACCCAGTTGGCAAGGAAGTCTAGTGCAACCTGGAACACCAACCCAAGACCTTTTGATTGGTTGTTTCATAAAGCAGAGATTAAAAACACATGTTAGGTCACATGACATGCTTATGTAATAGATAAGTATTATGCCAGGTCAAGCGTTCGATCCTGGCTAAATCCAAATCTTTTACTGTAGGGGCATTTGTTCGTATAGGAGAAATAATGCATTTATAACACCATGTGTCCATGGTCTAGAACCTGGGCTAAGGGTTCTATGAATAATAAAATATTAGTAAGCCCAAATGTGATATCATGTGATGTCATGTCACATGTTGAGTCATGTGACCTAGTCTGTCACAATGACCCAAGGAAAATAAGGAAGAAATGAATAATATAATAGGAAATGAATATAATAAGAAAAGGAAAAGAATGTCCTGCAAGCCAGAGGGAGGATGACAAGTCCTGTGTTTCTAACACTACCCCTTTCTCCTTTCTTTCTCCTTGCCAGTCTGCCTGGTGCTGTAAATCAGTGCGCTTTTGTATATAGTCTTAGTGTGCCTCTAGGACTTAAGTAGTGGAGTCCCTGTGGAATAAGTCCTAGACTTGTTACAGTTCTTGGAGTCACTGTAAGTTATTGGTTACAATTCCATGATGATGTGCCTTACAATGCCAATTATCATTCAGTTATAATGAGGTAATGCAGCTTAATGAATTTTGTCATTTTTTATCTTGCTTCAGTTTGCTGTGGCACCATTCCCAAAGCCTTATAATGGTCATGACAAGGTACAGGTTTTATCTTACATATAATGGCAACCTGATGTAATTGGGGGGTTGAGATTTTTCTAGCCCAGAAAAACAACCAAGATTGAGAGGTCACTTTCCAGATTGAAGACCGAAACAAGAAGGCCGGGACGAACGAATAAAAAAATCAAGTCGCCACACCTCTATCCGGGATGTTTCATTGGAACGACCTTTTCTTGCAGAAAGGGGATTCGAACCTAGGGCCAAGAAAAATGGGTAGCAGCTTGACCTAAGAGCCGCGGCGTTCCCACTAGGTCAAACCACCACCGAAGGATATAGAGCGGATTGATCCTGAATGAATGAATCTTCCCACGTGACTCAGGAGACCATCGCTGAGTGCATCATTTCGTTCCGCATTCATGTGTATCCATGTAGCGTATGTCGTAGTGGGGATGGGGGGCGAGATGCACCAGTGCAAACGGCGCTATCTTATGTGCCAATTGCAGGTCGAAGAGGAGACAGCCTCGATGTGAACCTGCCAAAGACACGCTAGGAAGAGCAGATAGTAGCTTACTGACGTCACGGCGTGACATGTGATGCGATCCTTATCGGGCAACGTTGAGTTTCTGGTGTCTATGGCACGTCCTGCCTTTCCGAGACACAAAGGGTAGAGATGAGAACATAACTGTTATATCGCTTCTCCTTCTCCCCATAACTTGGACAGTGGCCTGGTAGCGAGTAGCAGCAGATACGCGAAGTTGGTCAGTATGCTCATTGGTACGCCGCGATCCTGCATTCATTCCACATGAAAAGGAGATCGCGAAGAATGGGCGTCATGCAGCCCCCGAAAATCGAACAAGACCTTCATGCACTCCTCCCGAACAACCCTTTCGTTCCCCCGAATGGTGACATGTGTCTCATCAACAAGCTGCCTCCCGAACTCCTTTCACGCATATTCGAGGTCGGTGCCGCCGATGACGGCAGTGAGGACGAAGAAGAGATAGCCCAGTACTATGATAACCTCCGCCCTGACCATGTCGCCATGATGGACACCGATGACAAGGACGTTCCGGACAGTGATGTTGAAATGATGGAAGAACCGGCAGAGGGAGATCTAGAAGACACTGAAGACGAAGCAGGGTCCGATGTCACCGAATCCTCTGATTTCCCTCCCCCATGGCCTCTGTTCCAAATCGTCGTGTCCCATGTCTGTCACCACTGGCGCAACGTGGCATTCTCGACCCCGTCTCTCTGGACGACCATTTCTGTTCCTCCCATGGCACGTCCGCCGTACCATCACGTCTCGACCCTGTTGGAACGGAGCAAAGGCCTCCCCATAGACATCTACGTCGACTGTGAACCTCATGAACATGACCATGACCATGACGACGACCTTCATCCAGCAGACGATGACGCACCTTCAGATGCCGACCTCAAATTCCTATACTCTCTGCTCATCCCCCACGTCCATCGCTGGCGCTCCATCGAAATCGGAGTCTCGTCATACCAGCTCATTTATGTGTTTCTCGACGCTGCCTCTGATCCTTCCGTACCCGCGGCTTCTCAACTCACCACCCTGCAATTGTATCACCACGAAGAGACGGAAGAATTCGAGAGTTTTGGGTATCCCAGCCTGTCGAAGCAGTTCACCCTGTTTGGTGGCGTAGCTCCTTGCCTTACCAGCATAGCCCTTTGGGGAGTGCACGTTGATTGGAATCAGCCCTGGATCGCTTCCGGGTCCAAACTCACAGATCTCGAGCTCGCATACCATACAGAAGACGTTCGTCCATCTTGGGCTCAGTTCTCTACCATCTTGCGTGGTGCTCCCGCCCTCGAGAACCTCAGTTTATGCCTGTCGGGTCCCTATGGAGAACACCTTGATTGGGTCGTCGAGCCGACCCCTGGAAGCACGGCCGGGGATCTCAATGCTCCTATCCAACTCCTGAAACTGACAGACTTCGTTCTCGCCTTCCAGTCCCCCGCGCGCGCCATCGGGTTGCTCCACAAGCTCTATCTCCCCGCACTCAAAAGTCTCACCTTAGACTTCGACAATGGCGACTACACCGAGTTCGTCCACCACCTGGCTGGACCAGCCACGTCCATATCGCCTACTTCGGCGCAAGAACAACCGCGCAGCTTGCTGAGCAGACTCGACAATCTCAAGATCGCCGGGCTTCCCTGCCGCACCGAAAATGTGGAGACGCTCTATGGCGAACTCCAGAATCTCAAATCGCTCAACCTTTCGTTGTCATACCTTCCTCGCTTGTTCCTTGACATTCTTTGCCGACCTTGTACGTTGACCGGACGTGGGGACACCTGGCTGCCTCGACTCAAGACTTTATACATCTCTGGTACCTCGGGGGACGATATCCGCAAGGTGGTCCAAAAGAGAAGGTGTGCGGGAGTCCCTCTCAAGTCGTTATACGTGGAGGAGTCGTGCGAGTTGGACAACGTGGACGTGGAATGGTTCAAGCAGAACGTGGAGACGTTTGACTTTTTCGAAGGAAGTGATGACGAGGATATGGTAGATATCGATGATCCGGACGAAGCAGGTGACGAATGGTCGGACGTGGAATGAGGTGCCATACCTACGGTTTGGGACGTAGAAAGAGAACGTCTAGTACTTGGGTCTTATTAGATCGACGAACAGACGGCACGTAGTCCCAAAGCTTCTAAGTGACGAACATCACGCGTCAGGTGAGCTTTACTTGTGTGACCATTGAGGCCCACGCTTCTGTAGAAAGGCATCAAAACCCTCAGCATGATCAGCGAGGCCAAACGTTGCATGGTATAGCCTTGATTCGAAACGCAAGCCAGCCTTCAGTCCGACGTCTTCGGCTGGAAAGATCCACGTTGAGCTGCGTCGACAGCCATCGACAGTCCGGCGAAAAGCATACCTGCGTTCACCGCTTCTTTCGCCATAGCCACGACTGGCGCAGAGAAGCTCGCAATCTTTTGTGCGCATTCGATCGCCCGTGGAACTGTTTCCTCGACATCGACTACTTTGGCCACGAGACCAGCGGCCGCTGCTTCCTGGGCCGTTATGCTCTCACCGGTCAATATCATGTGCATCGCCTACGAAACGCCTGGGTCAGACGTGTTTCAGCATCGGCAGGGTGACCGCCGTTGTACCATTGACTTTCCGACGGCGCGGATGAGACGCTGAGTACCTCCGGCGCCAGGGATGGTGCCGAGTTTGATCTCGGGTTGTCCGAAGACGGCTTCCCGTCCAGCGTAGAGGATGTCGCACATCATGGCGAGCTCACAACCGCCCCCTAGCTGCCAATGAACGCGCAGTTCAGTCTCGGGCGACTGGTCTGCCAGCGGCCGCGCGGGGACGCACCGCATACCCATTTATTGCGCCAACGATCGGCTTGTGTATGGATGCTATTCCGTCGTTGAGGTACTGGAGATAGTCGACGTTGTAGGCGCCGACAAAGTCGAGCTCACTCTGCTCCTTGATGTCGGCGCCAGCTAGTTGTCCGGGGTGTCGTCACCAGACGTGCACCGAAGTTATGTGTCGGCGCACGCACCAGAGAAGGCTTTGTTGCTTCCTGTGATCACGACCGCCCCGATGTTGGGGTTCTTGTCGTAGTGGTCAAGTGCAGCGACGAGCCGGACGATCAAAGTCCCGGAGAGGGCGTTCAGAGCCTTTGGTCGGTTCAAGGTGATGATCCCGACACGACCCTCTTCCTGGCTGGAGATGGTGGCCCCGGACATGTTTTTTCTCTGGCTGCGGCCGTTGATCCAATCCCGCTTATGTATGGTCCACTTGCAGGGTCGCTGTCGCCAAGTCTCCTGCCCGAGAGCGTAGCTCTGCAGCAGCATCCGAGCACACGCGACAGGGCCGTATCGACATGTCGGCTTCCTGCAGGCTCAGTCCTCCTCTCGGTCAAATCACTCACCAGCATGCTGCTCCCCAAAGAAAAGGGTCGCAGATGTGACTTCTGCCACTGTTTGGCTCCTCGAGACCAAGGCCGCCCTCACAGATGTGCGGGATGCGCCTCCTACTGGTATTGCGATTCCAAATGTACGCACGATCTTCAGTGTGTGATGGCGACGACCGACGACTCATTATCAAGGTCAAACATTGCACTGGCGTACTCACAAGAAGTACTGCAAGAACTTCAACACGTTCTGCACGTCACGCCAATTCAACCAACTTGAAGCTCATGAAAAGCTGGATTCACTTCTCCTGACCCACTTTCTCGCCGAGTGCTCGGCGAGGGGAATAGAGTCGGAAGGAGACGACCCCAGTTTGTCGATATTCATGTCCTTGCTACCAGGTCCGGTCGCGGGGAACACTGCTCCTCCTACCTGTCCATTGTCGACCAGTCGGCGCCCAATGCAGACCGCCAATGAACTGTTCTCGCGTTGCGGGAATAACAACTTTTCGATCCACAATCATGCAACGACCATCGCCCATGGTGTCTTTCCTTTGGCGAGCCGGCTCTTCAATCATTCCTGTGTTCCGAATGCTATCGGAAAGTACAGGACTGTCCCAGCGCAGGAGGTGCAGTTGGAAATCGTTGCTATTCGCGACATCGCCCCTGGTGAAGAGGCATGTGGTATTCATCACCGTAAAGGCGCGCATGCTCAAGCAGCTCTACTAGATATGCATTCCTTACGTCGACCCCGCACTCGTCGAGACCCGTCAGCAGATGCTCCGATTCACGTACGGCTTCACGTGCACGTGTCCATCTTGTACGGCTTTCGCAAAAATCGATCTTTCTTCGCCGGCTCCGGACGGGGAAGGACTCGCCGCTCTCGGCGCTTCCCTGCGTCAATTCGTGTTCCCAGATCCATGTCCTGACGCAATCAAGCTGCCAAATTCGCCCGTGAACCTCGAGACCGTGCCTTCTGAGACCCTGCGCATCTTCCGTGAATCCTGTCTCACGACCTTGTGCGAATCATTCAGCGCTTTTTCGCATGACGGACCGTTCGAACCGGCCCTTGAGGTCGGTGTGACGATCCTCGCGTTCTACGTCGTCGTCTACCCACCAAACTATCCTCAAATCGGTGTGTTCTCCTCCGAGCCGAGTCGTTTAAGGACGAAATAACACCGTTGTTGACCAGGGATGCACTTGTTGGAGATGGCAAAGACAGCATGGAATGCCTTTGTTACTCTGGAAGACCCAGATCCTTCGAGACACCCTGCGGGTGTGAGGCTGTTGGCGCAGGCTAGGGCGTATCTTCGACTGAGCAGCCATGGTTTTGCAGTGATTGGGCCCGAGGGGGATGAGGGAGGACCGTTGGCAGAGATCGAGGTCCTTGAGCGTTTGTTGAGTAGTTGGTCGGGGACAGGGGCTCACGCCGAAATGGAAATGTAACTCAGCACTGCACTTTGACGTGGCAACTTGAGCTCGCCGACATACAAGCTTCGGTCGGTAGAAACATGGACGCATGGGTAATGCAAGTCCCACCAATAACGCGCGCATGGCTGGCGTTGTCGGTGGCAACAAGCCTGGCAGTCGTACGTCCAGCGGAACTGCTCGACGAACTGACCAACAATGTCCTGCAGCAATGTCAGGTCGTTACTCCGCTCCAGCTGTACTTTTCGTTCAAGTCTGCGTTCACTAATGCACAGGCAAGTCTTCCTGCATGTCCTGTTCGTGGCGGTCGCAAGCTCACGCGGACATGTCTGGAAGCCATGGCGTATACTCTCTACGTTCTTCTATTTCGGACCACTTTCCCTAGATTTCATGTTCCACCTCTTCTTCTTGTGCGTGCGTTTCGAATACTTGAGTGGCTCGTCGATTGATGCCTTCCATCCCCCCCCGCTTAGCATGCGGTATAGCCGGATGTTGGAGGAATCATCGTTTGCGAACAGAAAGGCGGACTACCTCTGGCTGCTTCTGCTTTCGTCGCTGATGCTTCTCGTACGTGCGACTCTCGGAGACCTGTCGTGGTCGGCTAACCCAAGTGATTCAGGCGCTGTCGCCGTTATTCAACCTTCCGTTCCTTTCTTCTTCTCTGGCCTTTGTCCCGATCTACATATGGTCCCGACGACACCCGTCCATGCCCATAGCGCTCTTTGGCATCTTCACGATATCCGCACCGTATCTGCCACTGGCGCTGGTCGCACTTTCGTGGGTGATCAGTGGCACTTGGAAGGCAGCCGCAGGTGACTTGATTGGATGCATCGTTGGCCACATCAGCTGGTTCTTGAGGGATGTGTGGGCAAGGGAGATGATCGGAGGGTATACCCCACTCAGCGAGGCCCCGGAGGTTCTGTGAGTCTTATTTTTCTCGATTCCGTTGAGTGCTGGAGTGCTGACTGCAAGTCTAGGAAGCGTTTGTTTGGAGACGTTTGATATTGGCGTAGTGCACTGTAACAGTACCGCAAATCCATTGGCTTCTGACTCGCAAGTAGGCAGGGAAACGATATTCCAACTTGGCAGGAGAAGTAGTAAGTCTTTGGCAGCGAGTGTCCGAGGTCTGGCAGCGGGTGCAGTTGATGTGTTCAGATTCAAACTGCCACACAAACTTTTCTCGACTCGACTGACCTGCGCTGGTGTCCTCGAGGCTGTCGCTGCTTTCCTTTCCTTTTGGTTTCTTTCTTTCTTTCCCTCGAGTAGCTGTCCGTTCCTGTGTATATTTTCTCCCAGTCTGGTCTGCTGAGTGCTCCAGGAATTATACCCATATGGCTGCGTCCTCGCAATCCCCACCTCCCGCAGATCTCTACGGTGATCAGCTATCGCAAGTGCCCGCTCATGTCCGTCCGTCGCCGTCTGTGTCGGCTTTGACGCGCACCGTCGCAATCATCAAGACCCATGCGCTGCAAAAGCGTCTCGACATCGAGCCTCGTATTCTCGCGGCCAACTTCGAAGTAAGTCCACCGGTTCTGCACCGTTGCTCCTGGGCACGGAGTCCCGGTGGATCCCCCTTTGACGTCCGATGTCGGTGCTGACCGACATCTGGTCGCAGATAGTCAAGGAACGTCAGATGGAGTTCGACACCGAGTCGGATCCAGAGACGTTCTACGAGTTGTTTGGCGACAATGCCCGATTCCTCAGCGAGTGAGTTCCCCGCTTCGTCACCCCGCTTCCCGGCTTTACTCTCTACGTCCGCCTATTACTCAAATGCCCTCCTCAGTGGTCCCGTCTGGGTATATGTCCTCGAGCGCCGACGTGCCGTCCCCGTCCTCTTGTCTCTCCTTACCTCCCTCAACAACGCCGTCATCGGAGCCAAGTCCGAGGCACAAGCCGAAATGCTGATATCCGCCCTCTTCGTGTCCAGCCCCCCATTCCCCGTCTCCGAGCTCCCGCACGTCGCAGGCGACGGTGCGTTCGACAGCGCCTCCGTCCGTTCCATCAGTTCTGCGGTCCTCGAGGCGCTCCAGCTCGGCCTCGAGACGCCCGTCGGGTCCGCTCACGTGCTCTCTCCCTCCCCAGGCCTCCTTGATGCGCGTGGCGCCGGATTCGCCAGCGCCCCGCGCAGCCTCGCTGGGTCTAATTCCTCGTCCGGGAAACCCCAGTTCCGCGCACGTTCCCTCCCCAAGACGCACCTCGCCCCGGACATCACGCCGCGTCTCACCAAGGCCGCCCTCCTCCGACAGGGCCTCTCCGCGGACGGCACGCCCCGCGCCGACGCCCTCAAGTCGCGCATGTCGACCGCGAGCACGGGGCGCATTCCCCAGCCGCACAAGGACAAGGAGAACGAGGCGGCGGAGAAAGCGAGGGAGAAGGAGCGGGCGAAGAAGACGTTTGCGGGCATTCCGGGGCATAAGCGCGCGGAGACGATTGCTGTGGCGTCGACTGCGCCTCCGACGATCGTGCCGAGGCTGACGAAGGCGGCGGCGTTGCGGCTGGGACTCGAGCAGCCTGCGACGCCGCCTGGGAGGAAGCGCATGTCTATATCTGGGCCCCTGACCAAGGTTGTTGGGCTTGCAGGGAACATGAACGGTGGTGTTAAGCCTGACGGTCCGACGACGCCCCAGAAGGGCTCGGCGACTAGTGCGAACGAAGCCGATGGTGAGCAAACGGAGACGGAGGGAACACGGAAGAAGAATCCGTTCGAGGGAGTGCCTGGACACAAGCGCCGTGAGAGCATCTCAGTCGCGAGCACGAAGCCGCCTAGCATCGCTCCGCGCACGAACAGAAGTGCTGCCATGAGGAAGGAAGGCGGTCCCCCACCGAGCAGTTTCATGTGTAAGTGATGTTTTCTTGGTTGTGCCCGCCCAGACTACTCAGGCGCTCGATGCTGTAGTCCGCTTGCCTACGGAACCGAAGACGCCTGGGATGCATTCTCGCAGTTCCTCCGCTATGAGCGCATACCAAGACGCCGGCGACTCAGCGTTGCGGACGCGTCCCAGGTCTGCAGCGCCAACCCACACGGCCTCTCGCACCTCGATTGTCGGCGCTTCCGTGCTACAAAAGACTCCTAGCTACTCGTCTCAGACTTCTAGCAGCGGTACTGGCACTGGCCCCCTCAGTACGGCGAGCGCTACTTCGGACGGTAGTGATGGGGCGGACGGTGCTGCGTCACCGACCAGCGTTATGCGTCGTCGTCTCGGAAGTTTGCAAGCTCCCACGATTGCACCTCGGGTGAACAAGAGTGCGTTACTGCGCCAGCAGAAGCAAGCGGCCGAAGCTGCGAAGCCGAAAAGTCCCTGGGCGAACGCGTCGAAACGTTGACGACCGATCTCGCGATACAAGCAAGGACGTTTCTTTCTTTTTTGTTTATATGTATGCTTGATTTACGGTTTGGCTGTCGGCTCGCCTGGAGTCCGTTCGGACGCGATCCCAATCGTTTAAAATTTATCTTTCTTATGCGAATTTTGGGTGGGAGGGATGATGTATGTGTTTATCTCTATGCAGTTGTTATATCCGGCGTAGAGGATAGGTGTCACGTGCGCATACCACAGCAACGACACATGCGCTCGTCGTTGGGCACGATGCTCTCAAGCTGCCGCCCGTCGTCCCGCCTCATCCGCCTGCTGACCACCGACTCTGCGCCTCACACGCCCAATGTCCCGCCCCCTCCGCCGGTCTTGGAGGGTGCAAAGCCTCGCCCGTCGCGGCTCCATCCCCGTCCCCGTCCCCCAGTCACGAGTCGGCGTCAGGCTCTGCCTGTGCTTCCGCCCTCGTTTGGACGGAACCAGCTACTTCCCGTCCCGAACTCGACCCGCGCGCTCCTGGAAGACATCGTCAATTCGTTCGAAGCCCCCATCCGCTATGCGTTCGCATACGGCTCGGGTGTCTTCGAACAGGCAGGATACGAAAAGCCTGTGGACGCGCGGCAGCAGCAGGGCGGCGAGGGACCCATGCTCGATTTCGTGTTTGCGGTGACCCATCCGGATCATTGGCACTCGATCAATATGCATCAGTACCCTGGCCATTATCCGTTGCATGCACGTGTGCTGGGGTCGAGTTTCGTGTCGAAGGTGCAGGAGCTTGGTCCTGGACTGTGGTTCAACACGTTCGTGCCCATGCATGGCATGGTGAGTCGGGCTGCGGTCTCCTCGTCGGGCAGACGTGGTTTGTTGACGGTCGTGCGGTGTCGCAGATGATCAAGTATGGAGTGACGACGGTCGACACGCTATGCGCGGATCTGCTCAACTGGCGCACGCTCTATCTTGCTGGGCGTATGCACAAACCGATCCGGATCATCAGAGACGACGCACGCGTTCGGCTGACCCAGCAAGTCAACCTTGCCTCGGCGCTCCGCACCGCCCTCCTCACGCTGCCCGCTCAGTTTGCACAACGCGACCTCTTCGCCGCCATCGCGGGCATCAGCTACTCGGGGGACCCGCGAATGGTTCTCCCGGCCGAGAACCGCGGCAAGGTGGCGAACATGGTGGAAAGACAGGAGGCGCAGTTCCGCGAGCTGTACTGGAGGCTTGCGCAGGGGCTGCCTGGGGTGAGATGGCGCGTGGACTCGCAGATGATCGAGCAGGATACCAGCGCGCACGCGCGAGCTGCTCATTTGAAGAAGTTGCCAGAGGGGTTGTTGACTCGGGTGCATGCACGCGTCCAAGGGCGCGGTCCGCCGAGAGACGCCGACGAGAGCGCTTATTGGTTGCGCGTTGCGGGCGAGGGGGAGCTGCCGTCGATATTGCGTTCGGGTACGTCTGCCGTGTTTGCCTCTGACCTGCCACGCCTTGACGATGCGTAGAGATGAAGGACATCGTGCGATACCCCGCTGCTGTGCAGTCGCTCAAGGGCGTTGTGAGCGCAGGGCTGACGAAGAGTGCGCGATATACCGCGGCCAAGGTTGGGAAGTACTGGAAGGGATCGGCGGGCGCGTCGTAGTCCCTGCATACCGCTCCGCTCCGTACCTTGGTCTGTTTACCCGTTCGGCATCCCTGCTCGTTGCACGTCGACATAGAGAACCCAACCATCTACATCGAAGCCGCTGTAGCACTACGGTATAAAATATTGATTTGGATGTAAACTATCTCATCGGAGCCTGCCTGGATGCTCACGCAGAACTCACGAGCGAAGCAACCCCCGCTGATTCGTATTGCCACGTCTTGCCTCCTCTCCTCTGCCACGGTCACTCTGCGATGAAGCGTGGATTCTTGAACACTACTCCCCGGTCGAAGAGGGCTGTCGAGCAGGCATATGCGTCGGACACCCCTCCTGGGCCTGCGCCCATGGAGGACGGGCAGGCTGGGTACCCCTCTTCCACTCCTCGCTCCTCACCAGACTTTTCACCGCTGGTACGTGCACAGATCCGATGCGGCGGACGCGATGGTCACCGGCGGGAACGATTCGAACAAGGATATGGACGTGTGTGCCGAGGGAGATACGTGCGCCCCCTCCCCCGCCCCCTCGTCTATCGCGCTCTTGTCAGACATCTAACCGCGCTACTGGTACAGGCCAAAAACAGGCAAGGCCGCCGTGGATGCGCCGTCTCCTGAGCCGGAGACAAGGCCAGATCTGACTGCCGACGACAGTTACATGGCGTGCGAGCGCATAACGTACGTCCGAAATCGATGCCGTCGCCTTTCCACCAACGTCTCACTTCCCCCCCACTCCAGCATATCTGGCTGCATCCCTGGTCGGGCTCCATTTCGGTCTGCAGGCTGGGGCCGCGACCCCGTCGAAGACCAGTTCCACCGCCTGCCTCCTGGGTGTGGTGGCGAACACAGCAAGCGTGCCGCGTTCCGCGCGTGGCCGCGCCATCCGAAAGGGAAGATGATCATGCCATCGGAGGAGCAACGGGGCAAGCTGTCCCCGGATGGCTACCCGTGGGGAGCTACGCCATACG
>JBBPOI010000449.1:0-13679 GCA_038091355.1 Phylloboletellus chloephorus
TTCACATATTTCACCATTTCATGTAATCACATTAAACCTTGTAGCATAGATAACAAGTATAGCAAGCGAATAGCAATATTCGCTCTTATCATACATAGTATTAGTAATATGTTGCGCATATGTGCACGGACCATGTAGCTTTAGTATATAAGGATGAATGAATGCGCCCCAAGAACTCTAGTCAAGTTCTTGTGGGTTTTGGCCTATAAGCTTGGTTCGATCTATTGTTTACTCATTGAGGTATAGTGTGAACACGCAGGGTCTTTATTAGACTCTAGTGTTGCCACAGTACCCAAGTATGACGTGATTTCAGTGACTTCAGCCAAGACCTTTTCTCTATGTCCGTTATAGGAAATAATTAACTCTGCCGAATGGGTAATATCACTAGCAGAATTCTTAGTTCCATCGACATTGAAAACTGGAATGGGACGTTCCAGCTTCTGAACATGTATTTTCTTTTCATTGATCCATTGTGTATCAATGAAAATTCCATTGGCTCCACTGTCTAGGAGTGCTTCACACCCATGTTCCTTATGTTAAGTAGTGGGGTGAGTTACTTTAACTTCTAAAGCGATCTCTTGCTTAAGAGTTGCAGATCAGACGCAAATCCTTTCCAGGAATTCCTTTTTAAGAGAATTAAGCACGGTACTGTCCCTGCCAAGCCCTTTACAGGGACCCTCTTCAGACTTACTAGGTTTTGAAGTGATTTTAGGTTTTCACACTCTGATTTGCTTTCGGAAACCAATGTAGATTCATCGGTATATACAACTGTGTCATCGTCCGAAGCCAAAGAAGAAAACCTATTTACAACTTCTATTTTCAGAGCTTGCCTGCCTAGCTCAGCTAAGCTCCGTATCATTTTCCCTGCGCCTTCATTTCGGCACAGTGGAGATCGAAGAAGTATGCCTTCATCTCAGCATACGACATTCCTTTGACCTTATTCAGGTCGGATAATCCTTGAGGCTGTTCCCGCAGCT
Organism: Phylloboletellus chloephorus; assembly: GCA_038091355.1. NCBI lineage: Eukaryota > Fungi > Basidiomycota > Agaricomycetes > Boletales > Boletaceae > Phylloboletellus > Phylloboletellus chloephorus. The sequence continues at coordinate 978 of JBBPOI010000449.1, forward strand.
GTTCCTGTTGGTACCAGCATTGCCGGTGCCACCTGTTCAACTCGAGACGAGCTCGAGCCTCCCTGGCTACCCGTTTGGCAGCCTCGCCTATGCTGTCCCCCAATCCAGGTACATTCTGGGCAGGGGATGCGGGGTTGTGGGCATCTGGCCACACGATGACTCTCAGAGCTGCAATTGAAACACTTCGGCTTACCAGCAGCTCCGATATTCATGGGCTCTCCAGCACCCAGATAGAGTTGTACCCTGCCAGCAGAAGTAGAAACACTAGTTTTGATTGACCAGGATTGCGCCTGGTGTTGCCCACGAAGGGCAAATGATTCTTCGGCTCCACCGAAGAGAGTGAGGGTATTCATGTACGCCTCCACTGTTACCTGCCTTGAATTCTGCAGGTAAATTTGTTTCATAATAGAGGCCGAATGGCCTTCTCCAAAAGATGTACACCGAGGACATTATCTGCCCCGGCTTCTTCCCATAAGTTTGTCCAGCGAACTATGAACTGTTGGGTCCTTTCCTGAGGACCCTGAGAGCACTGCTCTAATTGAGCAAGGGTGTAGTCCCTTGCATTTGCTCATTTAAAGCAACTTTCCAGCGCCGCTTGCAAGATTTGTTTACTTGGCCACCTGGTCCAAGTCTCCATCAACTTGGAGTCAGCCTGAGCCCTGAGCTTGGCGTTCATCCAGTTGTTTATTTGTACATGGCCATAGGCCGCTGCTCCGTATTTATAGGAGCTGTCTTCCGAACCTAGCTGTGACCAGATGGCTATGCAAAATTCCTTTTTCGAGAGCTGGGCTTCTAAAACAGAGGTGAGGTAGATGTGCATGTGCACCCAGCAGGAATTGAAGCCTCTGGGGCTTCCGTCATATCGGCCCAGGTCGGGGGCCACCTTAAGAACTTCAGCTGCTTTGGGCTTCTTGTTCTAGTTCATAACAAGCGCATTCAACTGCGCTTGCATATTTACAAGCTGCTAGAGCAGCTCATGGGTAGAAAGCCCTTGAGCAGGGCTGGAGGGTTCACCGCCGTACATGGCGGCCAGTCAAAGTGTAGGGGGTGTGACGGGGGGGCTTGATTTTAGACCGCGCATGAAGAGATGACCGTTGAACTTGGAACTCCTGTCATTGCCAACGAGGAGCAGGGGGAGGAATGGGAATTTCTTGCCAGAGGAGGAGTAAACTCAAGTATGGGGGCTCGTTCCCCGAAGTTCCTTACTTCTTCCTTAAAAGAAAGGATTGGATGATCGTTAGAGTCGACCTAAGCCTCCCCAAAGAAGAGTGGATAAAGAAGAAATGGCGATTCTTCTTTCTTGATCGCCAGAATCTTGTAACTTGGTGCTTCCGGAATACTTGGGGAGCAACGAGGAGAAGGAGACACTTTTGCCTGCTAGACTGATGGTCCTCCTGAAGGAGGTTTCAAGCTGAATGTGGAAAAGGGAATGCGATGTCGAACTTCTCAGATCCTCCTTATGGATTTTCTGAGCTCAGACCGAATGCGAGAAAGGGAGTTTGTAGACACGAGCTACAAGTCGAAATACCCCAATTCTTGAGGGGTGGAAAGTTGCCTAGAGAGGAGAAAAGGGGTTCGGCCCCAACTGCTCTAAAGGTGGCAAGCATAGAAGAAAATGTATGTAATAAAGGGGAAACCCCTCTGCCCTAAAAGCGGCAGGCAAAACGAAGAAAGTAGACGGTAAAGCGATGGTGAGCTAGCAGTGATTTGGTGTAACCTAACACCCCACGTTCCAGAACACGGACCCCCAATAGTGCATTTTCTGGGCTATAAGCAACTTTATTCTTATTTATCAAGTGCCGAACGAGTGTTAATTTTACCTGTTAAGCGGGTGGTATGCCCATCTGCTTCAGGCGCAGATATCCCTTGTCCCCTTAGGTCTGGGGCCTGACCAATTATTTTAAGTCAGATCAAGACTATGAGGCAGCGACAAGAAAAGATTTAATGTGCGTGAGCATGGAGGGTAAGAGAGAAGTCAAGTTCTAATGTGGCAATCCTAAAGCCTAAGAAAGGCCCTGGATGCTCACACTAAATCTTAATGAGTAAAAGCTGACGATAGTCTTGAACCAAGCTGTAGGCATTAACCCACAAGAAAATATGATAAGAGCGAGTATTGCCATTTGCTTGCTATAAATGTTATCTATTGCTACAAGGTTTAATGTGATTACGTGAAATGGTGAAATATGTGAAGATGTGATATTGTGAAGGTGTGAAGAGGTGAAAGGGTAAAAGTATAGATAATTTCCATGGTCACGTGCATGTTCCCATGGTCACGTGACTGGAAAACGAATATTTTACTGAAGGAGTGCATAGCAGCTCATCTTCATAAATATAATGAAAATAAATATTATCCACAAGACAGGGGCAAAAAGTGAGCGCGCAGCAGCTCAAGCTTTGTGTTTCCAACAATGTATATAAGTAGGGACGGCTGTGGGTTGATCCCCAGCTTTGCAATCTTGGTTTTCCTCCCCTCAATGTGTAAGGAATAGCTTCGTGTGCTAAACCTAAACCCGCATGATGCCTATGACACTCTTGTACTACAAGTACTTAATCTAACTACACAATCCAAACTAGGGACAAAGTCCCCACAGCCCTAAAAGCATTGGGCGTCTGCAAATAATAGAAGACCAGAAATGGATGGTGCCAGACTCTCTTTAACGTCCATAATTGGGGACGCCACAGTCAAGGTGACTGGGAACCCTCCCTAGTGCTCTATGGGAGAACAGCAACATTATCCAATGTCATATCCTGGACCCTCTGAGCACAACTCTGAACTTCTATCTACAACTCTGACCCTCTGAGCGCAACTCCGCTTCGAAGAGAAGCGAACTCCAGTGTGTTCTCTATCAGAACGTAACTCCAGGTCTCCAAACCTCTAGGACTTTTATTTGATTTCTTCCCCCCATACTTCATTTCAAAAATGTTCATATATTTCACATCCTCCGTCTCGGAGTTTAGTCCCTGACCTTCAACTGTCGGAATGAGACCCCGATCTTGTTCTCTGATTTCAAAAGCTGTCAGAAGGTATTTCAAATACTTGTCTCACTCTCTGACAGCTCCGAGTCTCAGAAACAAGGGTTTCTGCTCTTGTGATGGGTCTCCAGGTTTGTTTCACCTGTGATTTTACTCTGATCTCACTTGTAATATTCCCTCCATAATCTACTTACAATCCGGGTATTTAAGTACAAGCCCATTTCTGTATTCCGCAGTTCGAATATCGACTTGGCCTCAGCTCATTTCTGCCCTCTGAGTCTCCCCAGGCTCTACTCTTAGATCATTCATGCCAGATTAGTCCTCCCGAAGAACTAAGTCTCACCCCCTTCACTCCATTTCAACCTCCAAAATCCAGGACTGACTTGCGGCAGAGGCGTATCACATAAGGTGAAGCCAACGTCCCACCACCCTGAGAACTAACTCCACCCTCCGGAGTTCCTCCAGAGCTGACCCAGGCCTTGCTTGACAGCTCGGCACTTCTGTCTTCATGCCATCCTCCGACCCTCCATCTTTTCTCCGGCAGTCGACTTTGAAAGTCGTTTGTAACAAGCACCCATTTTTAACATCCAATTTATGTAGCACTGGACGGGCGCATCAAATAGCATTGAGCGGGTACTAGTCCCATGTGCGTCAGGTGTACATCACCCTCGTCTCCATATGTTTGGAGCCCAACAGACTGTTAGGGATGTCACCCACTGTGCTAGGACCTAACCCTGGTCACCGGGGAGACTTACTCACAACCCAAGCTCCGTCACCCGTCTAGGGGAGAAGACTCAAGTTGCAAAGCTAAGGGATCTACCCCTAATCATCCCTACTTATATACATCTCCAGGGTGGAAGTGTACTAGCCACCCTCTACCCTAGAGATAGCAAATATACTATATGACATCATAGTGATGTCATGGAGATATAAATAAATAGGCTGGGCCCATGCATGAGGCATCTAGCCTTACGCATGAGGCACCTAGACTTATGCATGCATCAACATGCGCTTGCCTAATGTCCATGGTCTAGAACCTGGGCTAAGGGTTCTATGTCATAATAAATGAGTAAGCCCAAATGTGACAAAGGTGTCACATCACGTGACATCATGCGTGACTGCATGACAGAATGTGACATGTGACAAGCATGACATAGTGTGACATGTCACGTCACGTGTTGAGTCATGTGACCTAGTCTGTCACGATGACCCAAGAAAATAAGTAAAGTAAAGAAATGTCTGTAGAATAATGAGGAGTTCATAATAAAAGAAAAGGAAAATAGTCCCTACAAGCCAGAGGGCGGATGTGGAGTCCTGTGTTCCTAACACAATGGGTGACAGATCCAAGGTTGTATGTAAGTCTCCCCAGTGACTGAGGGTTACGGTCCATACGATCATTATGATACCCGGATCCCAGGGTTAAGGGAGAATGGACAGCTGGCATCGACAAGGCCAGTAGAGGATGGTCTGTGATGACCTTAAACTAATGATGAAAGGTGGTAGCTAGTAATCGGAAGTAGTGCATGGATTGTCAGCCAGTCCTGGAAGTTGCGCATACAAGGGCATAATGCTAGGAGGAGTACTGGATTACATACATACAAACTGTAGTTATCACAAGGCCTGGGTTGCGGGACTCTAAGCAGAAGCACAATATTATCTTGGCTTATACCCTCATTGCATGTGAGTCTCCCCGATGACCAGGGTTACATCCTGGCACAGTGGGTGACACTCCTAAAAGCTAGCCAGGCTCCAGGCTTAAGGAGATGAGAGTTATGTGCACTTGACGCACACAGGTACAGTGGCTCAAAAAAATATTCCAATGTTTGGCAATTTTCGAGAGATTTGACATTTGCAAGGGAACCACAAGTAGTTAGGTCTAACTCTTGCAGGGTCATCAATAGTCCTATCTCTTGCCCTGAAAATGAGCCCTTGGTCATGTGATTTGGTTGCAATGGGACTGATATATAATCATTTAAAAATGACATGTTATTGGGACACTTTTTTGAGCAACATTTCTATTCTACAATTTTAGTATTTTGTATGCCCTCCCTTTGCTTTTATTACTGCCTCTAGTCTTCTAGGCATGCTTTCTATCCATCCTTGACACTCCTCAACCTCTATCTTGCCCCATTCCACTTCAATCCTCTTCCAAGCTTCCAAACTCCTCTTGGTGGTATTGCATAGCTATTGAGCCTCTTTTTAAGAATTTGCTGGAGATGCTCAATGGGATTAAGGTCTGGAGATTGTGCTGGCCAGTGAAGAACCTTGATACCTTGAGATTCCAGCCAATTATTGGCCTTTTTAGAGGTGTGCTTGAGGTTATTACCTTGATGAAAGATAATGCTTTTCTCAGAGATCTCAGAATTTTCCATGATAGAAGCATATTATCCTCCAGAATGGAGACATAATGCTTGGCATTCATCCTCCATTCTATTCCTACAAGGATCCCCACTTCACTCTAACTGATGCATCCCCAAACTTGACTGTTCCCTGTACTTCCTTGTCTTACAAAGGCTTTTTTGCCAATTTCTACACATACTTCATTCCATCTGACCCAATCCTATTCATCTTGGATTAATCTGACCAAATGACCCTAGTCCAGTCATCCACAGTCCAGTGCCGCTGCTTGAAAGCAAAGGCTAGCCTGTGTTGCCTATGCCTCACAGACAAGAGTAGTCTCTTTTTCTTGACTATAGCCTTGAGAGATGTAGACTTGAGTACATTGCAAACAGTTTGAGCAGAAACAGGAGAGGAGAGGGCAGAGTTGATGAGATGGTTGCCTGGACAGCATTTTCAACCTTGCTAGAGGTGATACTAGGGAGAATTCTTCTTTTATTAGTAGGAGACAGCTTGGAAGGACATTCTAATTTGAAATTTACCTTGCCTGGGTGGATCTCTTTGATAATCCTAGCCACAGTAGACTTCCCCAGACCAGTTTTGGAGGATATTTTCCCAGCAGAAAGGTGAGATTCAGAGAGAAAAAGAATATTGGCTCTAGCAGAGGCAGGAATAAATTTCAGGATGAAGTAGGACTAACTGGGTGGTATCTCTGGCATTTATATCACTTAGTATTATATAATTTACATAATTAGACAAGGCTGAAGTACAGCATCCATCAGAAACTTATGTTATTTACTAAATAATGACTGATAATATCATGCTCAAAAAAGTGTCCCAATTGTTATAAATGCATTACTTCTCCTATACAGGCAAACGCCCCTATAGTAAAAAGATTGGACTCAGCCAGGATCGAACACTCAACCTGGCATAATACTTAGCTATTACATAAGCATGTCACATGACTTAACACGTATTTTTAATCTCCGCTTTATTAAGTACATGAGGCGTACAGCCTTCTTAATTACCGCTTCTATTTATGCTTCTATTTCACATGCACAGCTTGGTCCATGCACAGTAGTCTGGGATATATAAAGGACCATGTATCGTAGCTAAATCCCCAGCTTAATCCACTTGTTTGCTATGGCAGCAAGTCCATTGAGTGTAGTTAGTTGTGTGAAGTGTGAACACGAGATAGTTAGTAGCCTTCAGGGTCCTTGTTAGCACTTCGGTGTTAGCAATCGCCCTTTCTCCTTCTACTAGTCTCCTTGCCAGTCTGCAGAGTACTGAGAACTCTTGCACTTTGTATATCGTACTAGGGGTTTAGTGCACCTCTAGTACGTAGTAGTGGAGTCCTCGTTGTATTAGGACATTGACTTGTAACACCAATGACATGTCATTCTGAAATGGTTATACCTCAATCCCATGGCAACCAAATCACATTACCAAGGGCTCATTTTCAGGGCAAGAGATAGGACTGTTGATGATCTTGCAAGAGTTAGACCTAACTCCTTCTGGTTCCCTTGCAAATATCAAATCTTTCGAAAATTGCCAAATATTGGGATACTTTTTTGAGCCACTATATGTTGCGACTTGCAAACCAAGGCTAACCCTACGAGTTAGACTAGTGGCAAGGAGCTATGTCAAAAGCCAACGGCGCGAATTCCTATCCTAAACTACTCGTACCGTAATGAGAATGTAGGTATGTAACGTAACAAACTCAAATGACGAATGTAGCTGCTGTACGTAACACTCTAAAGGCGTCGAGTGTAAGAGAAGATAAAGACTGTAAAAGGACGGTGCCTGATCCTCTTTAACGTCTATGAACAGAGACGTCACAGTCAAGGTGACTGGAAACCCTCGCTAGTGCACTATGCGAGAACAGCAACGTTATCCGTATTTATGACGCCGGACGAGCGTATGAAATAGCGTTTCGATGGGTGCTAGTCCCGTAGACGTCAGGTGTCTATACCCTTCGTTCCCTTAAGCCTAGGACCCGGCTATTCGTTTATACTCTGAACTAGAGTACTCGTTTAAACACCGAGCTAGTGTTGGACGCGCTAGAGGGGAGAGAGAGAGTGGTACGAGGACACACGCAAGTCACAGTTAGTTAGACCAACCAGTTACTTACTATGCTTCTTCTTATATCACGTTGAGATCTGTTAACGGGCAAAAGTGAGTAAAGGATCAATATATAAATCAAGTAATAACTACAACCCTATACTAAGCTTCAAGGGCTCAACGATCTCTACCTACGAGTATCGTACTTTACCTATTTACACTTGTACAGTGATTGCTCCATCACTACCTAACTACTTATTCGTCTCGTAGTTTATCTAAGTCTTTGCGGACTATCGTATCGTAAAACCAGACTGGCAATGGACGCCAGTTATCCATATCCCCCCCTAAAGCCCTGGGGTCCGGGCATACTAATAATCCTGGACCGTTAGCCCTCGGTCACCGGGCATCATAATGAATGTCGACCATAACCCTAGGTCACCGGGGAGCCGCCTACAATCCAAACCCAACATCCTTTCTAAGAAGTGAGTAAGGATCAATAGATCGACTGAGGGTCGATCCTACTGTCCTTTCCGTATATATAGCATTCTATGTACAGGATTACATAAGGACAGGATTCAGGGTTGATAACCCTGAGCGTAGGGTATGATATCATAGTGACATCATGTATAATAATAGAGAGAGTCTGGATCACTCTGGAACATAAACATGCATGGAACATGCATGACCCATGAGGCGTAGCCAAGGCACAGCCAAGACATGCCTGATAGGCAAGGAAACAATGAGGCGTACATGAGGAGGTAAACCCTACATGCACTAAGGGTGAGGCATGACATCATGATGATGTCATAGAATCTAGATATATACAAGAACAGAGTCCAGACCAACGCATGGCCTAGCTCTGGCAAAGGTAATGTCCAACGTCAATCAATGACGTTATAGGTGATAACAAGGAGGGTGATAGAAGGGGAAGGGATTAGAGTTATCCTCTTCTATTGGTCAACCGTCGGATTATATGATAACCCTCCTTGGGGGATAGCTAACTAGTTAGCCAAGGGTTTATACCCATAAGAATAGGAAATCGCTGCTTAGGAGCGCGAGCGACTGTGTAGAAATTGTCCATTTCTAACATTTACTATTTACCTTTAGCTAATGTACTGTAGCTCTGTGCTATTCCTGCCCATCCATAGATTCTGTCAGTGAGTGAGTGGAAAATGCATATAGGGGGGAGGTGGTTATGATAGTGCAAGAAGGTTGGTAGAGAACATGCACAAATAGGCTGGCACACAAGTTGAGCAAGAGCATGTGAACAGGGAAAGAAAGAGCATGGAAGCTGAATGAGTGGAAAAGGCATGTAGAGGTAGTCAGAGGGTTAGTGGGTGAGTTGGTTAGATTAGGGTTGTGAGTCAGGTTATGGTACAGGATTCTTACCCAATTAAGGTTTAGGTTTCTACACTCAGTGAAACTGTGCATCTAGCTTAAATCATTCTAACAACCATCTTACACCTCTTGTTATAGTGCAACCTGCCTTCTTTCCTATTTTCACCATGACCTTCTCATCAGACAACCCTATAGCTCACAAGAGAAGACTAGATTATAAAGTATTTTTGTCTAAGAAACCACAGCTTCCAAAGACCCTTCAGCTGGCCACATCAACATCCATCAGATCTACATCCAAGTCTCATATACAGCAACAAGTCAGTTTCTTACAAGTAATCTTCCTTGGCCATGAAACCTATCTTTTATACCCTTTAGACAGGGAAGTCTTCTTAGAAACCTGCCAATAGCTCTCAGACTTTGGTCAACTCCCAGCCTTTGATGGAACAGGTAAACCATTCACTCTAAATTTATTTGAATTAGTAATGTTTAGAAAAGCAGGTAGAAGATACCACAAGAAATATCAAGGGAACTCCTGCAGCGCTGAGAGAGTTTCTAGCATGGAATTCTTGGCTCCCAAAAGTTCTTCAGGCTGCTAGGGAGTCCTTGGAAGAGAGTATTATTTCATCTGTTGGTCCCCCTTTCATCTTACTTCTTGGATTATAATGATCTATTCACAGAGAGATTTGGAGTATGAAAGGCAACCAAGTGAGATATCAGGATCTGAGACTTGGACGGGTTTCGAGGCATGTTCAGTTGAACCTGATCTCTTATTTGCTGATTTCATTTTATTTGTAGCATTCTAATCCTTTCATTGCTAATGAGGCAACCTCTTCACCAATAGAATTTGGTGGTTCCGCAGTAACTATGCAAGAATCAGAAGAGCCAGTCACACCAGAACAAACTCTGGCAGCTCCAGAACCACTGGAAGCCCTGAATCTGAATCTAAATCCAGAAAAACCAATAAACGCTGAACTTAGGGTTTTTTCTACTGGGTTATTACCTCAGTCCATGGTTCCCTCTTTGGAATCCATTCTACATGCCTTTCAGGGGTTTAGAGTTGTTGATCATGTCAACGAGTTACAAGAGGCTTTTACACACCTGAAGGTTAATGAGAGTATACAGTCACAGGATAGAGGCTATCAAGAATACACAAGAATTCCAGCATCAAATGTGTCCCAGAGTTTTGGTAATATTCTTACTTGCATGAGTGACATTTCATTCTCTAGAGCTCACATATTTCTACCTCAGACATCTCACATCAAGTACTGGAACAAAGTGTTCACAGCAATAAAGAAGAATTTCTTTCAATCTAAGTGGATAAGTATGAAGAGGAGAAAGAAGAGATGGAAGCAGAGAAAGAGGAGGGGGAGGAGGAACAAGAACAAGAACAAGAACAAGAACAAGAACAAGAAGAACAAGAGAGAGAAGAAGTAATGGAGAAGAATATGGTTTTCTCAGTACCAATAGAGAAGCTTAGAGAAGGCAGTATTGAGCTGCCATACACATATGGTAAGTTTTATGGTTGATTTCCTATCATCATTTGCACTTCTAAGTTGTATCTTAGATGGATTAGAACAACAACAGTTTTTCAATGACGGTAAGCATACAATCTTTCCTGTTTGCATTGGCACACCTGAGATATTGTAGAACAACAATGGTATTTTAATAACGGTAAGAAAACTATCTTTCTATATTTATATTGGTACCTCTAACACATAATAGATGAGATGATCTCAAAAGTTCAGTTTTCAGATGTGCACTCTTTTTTTGGGTGGGCTGATGTGGTACTATCATTGGTTTACTACATTCCCATAGGAAAGCAAATTCATCCTGAATCTATCAGTGCATATCTAGCACTCCGGAATTGAAAAGACAAGAATCCATCATCACACTCTCCAAGGTCCACATCAGAGGTTGCAGTATCTGTAGCCACCATGCAGCCCAAGATTCCAGTCAGGTCCTTGAGAAGACAACAAGTGACTGGAGTGTCATTCCTGTCCACAATACCACCTGGTAAGCTTCCATCTGAAGCCAAGCAAAACCACAAATAAATCCAAGAATATGCACAATATTCTTCACTAGAACCATCTGCATTTCCTTCAGCACCACCAATAAACCCAATCTCAGTTGCACTTAGATGTCAGTGCTCTTCTGCATTATCTTTCCTGTCCAATGAGCATGATGGTATGTACTTCTATGACATTCCATGAAACATCAGCCAATGACAAGATGTGGCTGTGGTGTCTCTGCTCTCTAACAATATCAATGAGGGTATGCATTCACTTTTCTATAAATCCAACATCCATCTTCCTTCAATATCCCTTTTAGATGGTGACCACATATATGGTCACAATGAGGACATCATATCGCAGTTCAGTGCAGCAGATGGACTGGATGAGGTGCAGGTGGAAAGGCTTCTTATAGTTGATCTGGAGCATGAAACATCTGAACCCACACAGAGTGAATCCAGTTTCTATGATACTGAAGAGTATCAGCCATCAGATGGGGATCAGTGGAATCTAAAAAAGGTGGACATTGATGACTTGGAGAATTGTTCCAAGTCAAAACAGGAACCTCCAGTTTCAGATAATCAAAATGAGATTATGGTTGTAGATGACCACAGAGCTCAATACAGTGAGCACTTCCCTATATTTAAAGCCTTTCAACTTATAATGATTTGTAGAGCATACTATCTCCAACCCCTCCATATGGGCTGTTGCTGTGGAAGAGATTGATACCCTCAAGCCAAAGACCTATGTGTCAGGAAGCATAATGAACCTCTTTCTCCTGACTGAGTGGTTTAGGACCATGGAGGACACATATTGTCACTTTGTGGATCTCTTCATGACAGCCACTTTCACATATCCAGAACCAGAGGAGATTATGCAGTTCCGGTCCTGTTCTGGCCTCTTCTCACATTCATCAGAAGGCCCTTCTCAGAGGCCTATTGTGTTCATAATTTGCAGGCATCAGCGCTATTTCACCGTCTGCTTTGATTATAAGCTAAACCATGCATGGGTGCTTGGGCAGAATATCAATCCTCAAACTCCTGGCGCTCTATATACCAATGCTGGATGGGAGGAATGGAATGGTCTTATGTATTGGAAGAGGGTGGCTACCTTGTTTGGTTGGCCAGTCCCAAGCTTTAATCCTGTGGTGACTGCCTATGACTTTCAGCAGGTAAGTTTTCTTTCCCCATAATTCACATTTCTCACTCTAACAACTTGGTAATAGAATCGAAGTGATTGTGGTCCAATTTCTGTTGCAACCACAGTGTATCTGCTACACAATGGCCCAGAGGCCTACCTGAAAGCTATCACTGGGTTTCCACCAACACCTACAGAATGTGCTCATCTGACCAGAAAAAAACTCTTGGATTGCTTGTCAAGTAATTTGTTCAACTGTCACTGCTGGTGGAAGGAATTGAAGAACAAGAAATGGTTAGAAGAACCTTCTCAGGGAGTCCTGGAGATCATCAGCAATGGAGGGTTGTATGAATTGAATCAGGTGACAGTACTGAAAGTGATGCTGGCTTGAGCATGTGACAGTCGCCAGGAGTGCCAGCATTCCAAGCAAACCTACCTTGAACCATCTCTGGGTGGTTCTGGTGGTTCTGGTGGTTCCAGTGGTTCCAGTGGTTCTAGTGGTTCCAGTGGTTCTAGTAGTTCCAGTGGTTCCGATGGTCCCGATGGTCCCCAAGATCATCAGCCAGATCCTATCATCCCCGGCCTTCCATCATACTTGCGATGGCTCAAGATAATGCGAAATACTCGTAACCGTGTTCTTGGAAACCCCAGAGTGCCTAGGATTAAGTCACAGGCGACATCTCTTTGTTAGTTGGGGTGATTCCCCACTCTGTACGCTTCTCTCCTTTTCCTATGAACTTCTAACTATTACCATCGCTTTCTCCACCATTTAAAACCCTTTCCAACATATTCCCATTCCATTCTGTCTTGTTCCCATTCCTCTGCACTAGCAGAGCATTGACTTGTA
>JBBPOI010000450.1:0-13679 GCA_038091355.1 Phylloboletellus chloephorus
TGTCCACCTTCTTTGTCCCTATGATCATGACACCAAGGGTCCCCAAGGCCGGGTGGCCGGCATCTCCGATCGTTCCCTGTGTGCCATGCTCGCAGAGCTCAGCGCCGTAAAGGGTGACAACATCACTCTGATACTGGATTGTTCGTTTTCGTCGCTGCACCTGGCTCTGAATGCGCACGATCGACGTGGTGTCCGGTGTACTCCCACCGAGAAGGCTCGGAAGGAGGATTTGTTCAGCGGCTTATGGAGGGGCGCAATTGGCAAGCCCTTCAACGGAGAGCATGGATTCTACCAGCAAGATTCGCCTACCCATACACTCCTAGCGGCTTGCAAACCTGGCGAGATCGCCACGGAGTGGAAAGAAGGAGGCAGGTTTACCCAGGCATTTTTGGCATTGAACAAGGCAGTTCCTCTCCACCAGTTTAAATATCTCGACGTTGCGGAGCGCCTCAGTCCAGCCGGTCACGTCCCTCAGCACCCTGTCTGTTTGGGCCGACACAAAGATCGTGTTCTCTTCGACGGTATCCCCTTCGTCCCGGACACGAACTTCGTACCGGTAGAAGGGGACATCGACGGCCTGCGCCTGCAGATGGGTGCGATTCATGGAGTTGTAGAGGGCACCGAGTTCAGCATCCACTCCCACAACCGCCGTGGATCGCTCAATCCTTCGCTTGACAGCTTCCGGGTGTATGAAGTCCACCCAACTTGGTCCCTTGCTAGACGTAAAAGCTTCAACAAACGTGGTGGGCGAGGGTCTTGGGCACGCATTACGCGTTGGAACACGCGCACCCCTTTCCCTGTTTACATGAAGAAAGCCTGTTCATCGATCTTCCGTTACCTTTTTTGCCGCCCAAGCCCCGGCGAGCTCGACGGCAAACCTGTTAAAGAGGGCCTCAACATCATTGAGGTGGAAAACTCCACAATCGCGGATATATCCGTTGGAGTGCACTCTCGAGCTGTTCGAGTGCAAACCCTCAACCAGCTTGCGCCCCCTCGCTGTCCTGTATTAAAAATAGAGCAAAAGGATAGGGATCGGTCGGCACTCATCCTGAATGAAGCCGCGCGTTATCATATGCATCTTCATCGCACGAACCCCGAAAAACCCTTCCGAGACCAGCTTCAGCTGGAGCTTTATCTCGTCGATTCACAAACTCAAGGACGGGTGGGACATAATCTGCTACTCAATGGAAAGGCCGATCTCGCCCAAAAGCCGGGCAATTCATACGCAGTCGTCCTCCGCAATCACTCCGAGATAGATCTCTGGCCATATCTGGCGTACATGGATTCTAATGGGGTCGACATCCACCTTCTATATCACCCACGACCGTCTTGCCCAGCTCCGACCCTGCCGAAGCATGGAAGTCTTGAGATTGATCTGAGGTCGTTCTCTCTACCCCAGGTCGACTCCGGCTTCTTGAAACTATTCGTATCGACTTCGTACACCTCGCTGGGAACCTTGGAGCAGAATTCGACCCCCATTCAACACTCTCATTCGGACCTCGTCGCTCTTCGGCCTTCTCAGCTAGGATATGGCCCGCAGGAGTGGGACGCCACCCTCGCCATCTTGAAGTTTTCAGATGGAACGCAGGGGGGACTTTGAAGAACCGCACGAAATGTATACGTTTTGCAATCGATTCACAAGCTGGACTCGGAATGATGTAGTATGGCTTCCGTAAAATATGCTATGTATGATAATTGCCGTGCAACAGCCACAAAGTCGCACCTGCTTGCGCCAACTTTTCAGTGAGAACTCAGCTGCAGCGACTCACTTCCGTTTGACTTGATCTCCAGACTTGAGCTCCCGCTGTAATTCACCAGCTTGTCTTGTGGGATCCAGACAAGGAGAATGGAGTCCGAGGCTCAACAATCACCTCCCCAGCCCTCTCAGGAGTCTCCTAGCCTCCTCCACCGCCTTGCCGGCCCCTCGTCCACCAAGGCTGGGTCCGTTCTGAGGGCTCCCACCTTACCAACTACTCAAAGCACTGACATCACATCACGCCGTCCAGGTTGGTCAGGGATCAGGGCGAGATTAATCGCATCATCGCAGAAGTCTCGAAAGGCTCCAAATTCTACGAGGTGAGCAGCTTGCTACCTCGTGTGGCAGAATGTGTGACGTTGACTCTCTGCCGACCTCAGCATGAGAAGAGAAAGGACAAAGAGCTGTCTGAAAAGATCACAAAGATCTTCAAGCTGCGTGAGGAAGCCTTGCAAGGTGTAGATATCAGTGCGTGATATTTCTGACCATTTTATCAGCTCTCCTAGACATGATTTTAGATGCGATGGAGAGGCAGGTCGACTATATTGTGAGCGAGGCGAGTGGTAGCCCCGTGTGTTATTAATGGGCTCCTTGTAAACAGGTCGAAGGGCTCGAAGAAGAGCGCGACCTCAGCCAGACCATAGTGCATGTTGACATGGATGCATTTTATGCCAGCGTGGAGCTCCTCCACGACCCTTCTCTCGAGGGAAAACCTTTTGGTGTACGTATTTGATGCGCTATCCAGCACGATTACATATGCATCTTTCCAGGTCGGTGGCGGAGTGCTCTCCACTGCTTCTTACGAGGCTCGCAAGTATGGAGTTCGTTCCGGAATGGCTGGTCAGACCTTTGTCCCCTCCTTTAGCTGCCCTGACAATGTTATGTAGAGTTCGTTGCCAGGAAGCTCTGTCCGGACCTCATTGTTGTCAAGTTAAATTTTCAACGCTACTCTGAAATGTCGAAACAGTGCATGAGAATTTTTCGAAGATACGACCCCAACCTGTGCGCTGCTGGTTGCGACGAGGGGTACCTGAAGTGAGTGATATGGCGGTGTCATACGATTATGGGGACTAAAATGCAGAAAAGCATAACACAGTACTGCACAGATCACCAGATTGACTCACATACATGTGTCCAAGAGATGCGAGCCGCTGTTCATAGTGAAACGCAGCTGACGGTGAGCGCTGGTATTGCGCCTAACAAGGTTTGGATCTGCCATGCCATGCTCTTCCCAAACTAATGCATGTTCAGATGCTAGCAAAGGTTGATGATTTAACACAGTTGTTTATTCTGTCAGTTACTGATCATCTGACATCACACAGATTTCCTCGGATAAAGTGCGGGTGCCTTACTAGTCTGCAAGGCTCCTTAATTTAGTGCAACCCACACAGAACAAGCCTAATGGGCAGTTTCATCTTCCCTTCGACCGTGACTCCATCAAAACATTCATGCATGACTTATCAATACGCAAAGTACCTGGCGTTGGCAGAGTACACGAGAGACTACTTGATGCTATCGGTATCAAGGTATGTTGTCTAGAAGCGGGCCATGCTGGGCCCCATGACTGATTTTTTATTTGTGTAGACTTGTGGCGACATTTATACCCACAGAGGAACGTTGTATTTACTGGATAAGCAGTTTGGATTGCGATTCTTGCTCAAAATATGCCTCGGGATCGCTTCTAACGTAGTTCAGGCAGGAAGACGAGAAGAAAGGAAGAGTATAGGTGCAGAAAGGTGACGATGTAGTGGTCGATCGTTGCTCGGATGCTGATTCGAGTATCAGGTCATTCCGTGCCTTGAGTGATAAACAGATGATACTCTCAAAGCTTGAGGAGGTTGCTAACGAACTTGCGGGGGACCTGTTCTCAGGTGGCTGGACGGGCAAGACTGTCACCCTGAAGTATAAACTTGATACCTATCAAGGTAAAGTCCTTCCTTCCGGAAGCTTCGGACGTTGCATGGGTTTGACAGGCTGTACTTTAGTTTTCACCAGGGCGAAATCATTTGACCGTTGGGTTAGCCAGAAGAAGGAAGAACTTTTTGCAGTGAGAGGTCGTCCTGAGGGTTTCTGGGCTCTTCTGATGGATGACACTGCTTCTCAGATTGGCAAAGAACTTCTGCTTCCGGAATTGCCGCTAACAATCCGATTAATTGGGCTGCGAGTGACGAAGCTCAAGGATCTACATGCTGCGCAGCCCGCAGATGGGATCAAGCGTGTAAGTGCCGCGAGAAGACTCGTGAATAGGGTAATTCTCGAACCAGCCATCTAGTTCTTCGAGACTGCGAACTCGTCACGAAAGGGAGCAAGGCTGGAGGTAGACATGGAGGAGCAACCCGAACCTGAAGGGGATGATGATTCTATGCCGGAATTCTGCGAAGACGAAATGGACCACCTTGGACACGGTGATGAGAACATGGAAGATGCTGACGATGCACTGCATTCCGAACCACACTCAGACGTCAATGCCCCACCCCGTTCGTGCGCGGGGGCAGGCTCCAAGGACCCTTACCAACGGGTTGACGAGTCGGGTAGAGAGCCGGTGTCGCTGACAGGAGAAGACCACACCTGCCCCGTCTGCAGCAAGCAACTGAAAACAGACAACGAAGGTCTCAACGCTCATATTGACTTCTGCCTGAGCAAGGGAGCCATCCTGGAAGCGCAGGCCGAGGCAAGCAGTCCGAAGAAACGGGGGCAGAAACCGACAGCATTCGACAGTGCTAGCAAGCGGCGGAAGCGATGTTAATGTACACTTGAGCAATGTCACGTGCCAGTCTGACTGAGAGTGGGCATGCAAGTTGCGGTGTGTTCCGACTCGATGAAAGCATGTCCCGTCCTCCGCAATTCTGGTGCTACCATCAGCTCTTCCTCCGTTCTCGCGAGAAATACGCGTCCCAGGCGTCCTCAACACCACCCTGGTCGCGCGGAATCTGGCCTTGCTGGTGCTGCCGCCACCCGGTCGCAAGCGCCTCATCAGTCTTGCGCTCGGAAGCGCGTATCCACATTGCTGCAGAAAACTGTGTCTCTCCTGCCACGAGCACTCTCCGCGACAGAGCGCGCAGGGGGACCGCAGTCGTCCCTTTTCTGGAGCCACATACTTGAAAGATCCATCACCGAGCTCGGCACCGGTTCAAGCCAGGTGCCTATGAAGGCAACTGTTGCTGGTGAATGGTTTTTGTGATTATCTCATGCTTCCATTCATCCCGGTCTTACCTGGATGTAGTCTGCGCTTTCGACAAGTGGGCTTCTTCACAAGACCTAGTCACGGCACTTTTGGAAGACCCTTTCTCTTCCGATCCTACCTACAGCGATATTTTGCGCAATCGGTGGAAGAGCGCCCCCAGCTCCATAAACATCGAGTGAGCCCCCATTATTGCTTGCTAGTCAATTAATCGCATACAAGCCGAACATAGGTATGGTAAACCCACTGCGTTTCCTGGAGGGCTCTCTAGCCCGTCTGACTGGCTCCAGCAATTCCCATATGCCATTCAGCTCATCGAGCTTCCTGACCTTCCCTCCTTGTCCGTCATCAGCGATGAGACAGACAGTCTCTTGCTCAGCAGTGACGTTCTCATGTTGCTCTGCGACCCTGTCGTCACTCCCCTCTCCGAACTGGCTATCAGAGCCAAGCACCTGCTTGATCGGCCAAACACCATCCTTTTGCTTACATCTGGCTCTGACTCTGATTCCCACCATCAGTTCGTTTCCCAGGCGCTGTCCAAACTGAGGTGCCAACCAGGACACATTCTATTCGTCGATCCCGGACGAGCGCTGAACGCAGTTACTCATTTGCGAGCCAACCCAACCTCGCCGTCCACGATCGACAAGTACCAAAGAGACACTCTTGCTTCTCGAATAGCTACCATCAATGTAGCGGTCGGCGAGATTCTCAACTCGGACAAACCTGTGCTGGATCTCCGGCAGCAAACAGCGCTGTCTCAAGTGCATGGTTCTCTTGCAGCAAGCATCCAGTCGGTGGAAGGCACTAAGAAAGACGTTGCCGTCATGGCTCGTAGGATCGACGATCTGTGGTCTGTGGTGCAAAAAACCCGAGAAAATGCAGAACACGACATCCTCGGCAAGCCGGGAGAGGATGACAAGATCGAGAAGGCGTTGTCTCTGAGTGCGAAGGAAATGAACGTGCTTTTGGGATATCTCACGTTCTGGAGGACGGTCTGGCAGGTTGATGAGATAGGCGCACTGGTCTGTGCTGCCGTACAGCGACAGTGGTGTAAGGGGCTCGAAAGTCAGGTAAGGAGCGTTTTGTCGAGCTGATTGAAGGTTATTCATCGTCAAGCCAGCTCATTCTACATACCGGCCGCCTGGAATTCACCCAAAGAGAGCTATCCATTTCTGCGTTCAATCTTCTCTCCGCTTCCCTGCCAGCCTGTCTTCGTTCACCTGTCCTTGAAAACCAACTCCGACAGCTGACACGTTCGCCTACCCATGCTCTCACACCAAACAGCCTGATACAGTCAATACACGACCGCCGTAGCCAGTTAGTCCAGCACACCACCACAAAATTACATCGAGAAGCACAGAATGCAGTGGTCAGTGCATTCGGCGGAGTACTAAGCGGCGCAGGTCTAGGATGGTGGTTAGCTTTTGGTGAACATATTCTCAACCTGGGAGCAGGCACAGAAATGGGGACAGCGATAGGCTCAGGTGCGCTGATTGCAGTTGGCAGCATCAGGTGGGCAGTGGGGAAGTGGGAGCGGGCGAAGCGAAGCTGGACACAAGACGCGGGAAGGATCGGAGAGGGTCTCACTCGTGATCTCCAAGTATGCTTTAAAACGTTGTGTGCTTCACGGGCAAGCGCTGAGCCGATTTGCCTGCAGAGCACTATCCAGCGGACGGTGGAAGGCAAAGTGGTCATCGTAGCCTCCACAGCGTGTCAAGGCATGCGAGATCTCATTGACAGACGTCGCAATGAGGACCGCCAGTTGCACGTAGAGCTCCACGATCTAGAGACCGAGCTCCATGCATGCGCTCACTTTCCTCCAACATGGACAGGGCGAATTGCGGGTTCGGCAGAAAAAGTAGATATAGGATAGATGGTCGATGTTGCGTAGGTGAGAGATTGGTGGTATACATGATGCAATAGATATTCCTCATATCTATGATGGTGTGATGGTAATCATTGGGACAGGGCCTGCTCGCGGAGACAAGCTTGCATGGCTCAAAAGTCTCGACGCGGGAGTGTCCTCGGATTCGCTGTCATCCCCGATCCAAAAGAGCTCTTCACGTTCGTCCCAGACATCCGCAAGTCGGTCAGCTTGAAGCGTCTTTGCCTTGGATAGGTTCGCCGACGAGCGTGCAGACGGAGAGGTAAAGAGGGGGAGAAACTGAGTGGCAGACGGACCGGCGTCGCCGTCCGAGGAGTCTTCTGCGTCCGAGGGATCGTCGGTGTGCAAGGGTCGGTACAAGCGAGCAATCTGAGAAGACGGGGATGAGGGGAGGACGGACAACATGGGGTTGATTCATACCTCTCTCCTGGAACGGTGGTGTTTCTCGATGTGGTATGATGTGTAAAGGCCGATTGCGGAGCCGACGATGTTAGCCTGGCGAGGAAGGTTGTCAGCGAGACAGCGTCGAGGGGGAGGAGAGGAACAGACCACCACGTCACCAAAGTCGAATTGCTTGTACTAACGCGACGTCAGAGCATGTTGTCGCACCAGTCAAGGACGCACGGGCAACATCGACTGCACGATCTCGCTGACAAGGCCGCCAAGGACGAAACACACGACCGCCGTGAATATCAGGCTGGCATGGCGCCAAAACCAGATACGTCTCGCATCCCTGGAGGGCCGCAGGCTGAGGGTGCGCCGCCGGAGAGAGGGGGGGGGGATGCTTACTCGTCTACGTCGAAGATGAAGTAGAACACACCCGTGGCGACGCAGAAACAGGTGAGGTGGAGGAACTTGTCGTTCAACGGCAGCGAGCGGGAGAAGTCGGTGAACCCGAGGAGCGCGAGGACGAGCATGACGACGAAAGTGAAGAGGAGGAACCACTGCAAAGGGGATGAACACAAGACGACGGAGGAAAGGGCACGCAGACGAACCGGGCGGAAACGGATGGGCAGGTCGTGTCTGGGCAGCGAAAGTCTGTGAGACTTCATGACGGCCCTTGCGGCCCTCCTGACCAGCTTGCCGACGTTTCTCGCGTCGGGCATGCTAGTGCTAGTGGGCGGATGACGACGGGGAGGCTGCCGTTTGAGGAAGGCCCGACGTTTTTGGTTGATGGCGTCCCCGCTCGCCGCATTCACCGCCTGCGAGATTTCTGATGCGCTCCTCAAGCTGGGCTCTCCCCACGGCGGGCTCATCCCCGACATACACATCCTCTCTCCCGCCCAGCCAACTCGCATATGTGCGCCCGCCTACACCGTCCAGATGGTGCTCGCCTCCGACCAGACAGCCCCAAGGCCGTCTGCTCACTTTGTCGACACCGCAACGCCCCGGTCCATCGTCGTCATCGACGCCCCTCCACGTTCAGTCTGCTTCCCTCGTCCGCCGCCGTCTGAGCGTTTTGACACATTGATACAGAAACAAAGAATGCCGTCTGGGGGGGCCTCATGACCGCAGGTGCACAGGCCAGAGAGGTCGTTGGTGTCGTCATATCCGGCCGCTGCAGAGACCTGGCCGAACACCGAGCCGCACGCTTCCCGGTGTTTGCGCGCGGACACTCGACACTCGGCCAGTCGCCCTTCGTTCGTCCGTCAGCCGTCAACGTTCCGCTCGTGCTCCAGCCCCAACACAATCCAGACGGTCCAGACGCATTCCCAGCAGTCAGGGTCGAGCCTGGTGACTGGATCGTCGCGGACGAAGACGGTGTAGTGTGTGTCCCCAAAGACATGGTGCAGAAAGTGGTAGAGGTAGCGAGAGTCGCCGCAGACAACGATGCTAGGGCACTGGCGGATATCAAAGCAGGGAAAGGCGTCCAGGCCTCGTTCAAGTTGCACAGAGCACCTTGACCCAAGCGTACTGTAGATGGACCAGGCCACACCTACGCATTCACTGGCACATTACACTATCGACAAAGTACAACCGTCGTTCCCTCAATCATCAGAACAATAAGAATAACGCCCCCGCATGAAAACGTCTATTCAACAAACGCGTTGTCTACCGGTGCGACGCACAGAATGAATACTTCGTCCCCTTGTGATTAGGACAGGCTTACAAGCGACTACACAGCACATTTATCCGCGGACACCTGCTTTCATCAGGAGACTTGTCTTCAGGGCATTGATAGGAAAGCGGAGGCTATTATAGAAAGCCCAAAGGAGAGACACTGAATTCACCTCGGTCAGCATCTCGCCAGCGAATTCACCTAGAACTGACTCACGAAGCAGGATAGGAAGCCAGAATAAAACGAGCATCCGGTCGTCTCGATAACCATGTCAGCACAGAGAGCAGCAAGACTAACGGCCTGCTCACGTTTCTTTGCCGTCTGGGTATGGGCTTTGACAGGCATGTACTCGTATGCGTCGACATCCGGTCCAGGTGTCGACGCAACCTCGTAGCCCACACGTCTATTCGGACGATCCGGTGCGTTCGGTGATCGGGTGGTAGACTCGGAGCTAGCGTCTCGGAGATCCGCTGTGTTTATGTTTATTTCAGGCTGTGGTGTCCTGGTCTCCCTGGTTTCCCTCGGGGTATACATTGGAGGCGCTTCCTCAGCTGGTGGGGGACGGAGAGTCGCAGTTGCAACAGCCATGGCTATCCATTTCTCCCATGTCGTCCTGATCTCTTGGGCGGTACTGTACCCAGTCGGCCGTGAGTCAACCTCTTTAATATTCGAGTCTTCGTCACGCGAGCCTTCCCGCTTATCGCTGAGGAATGATGGCCAACCAGGCATCGGTACAAACACAGGGAACACCATCGGTATCTGCGGCAGCGCAGCCCAAGGAACGGCCGGCATCTCGGGCAAATGAGGGAGTGGGAGCTGCGGCATGTTGGGTATGATGCCTTGGGGAGCGGGAATCTGTGCTAGGGTCCGTTGGATCAATTCAACAAATGAAGCAGCCTGCTTCTCCTCAGAAGTGTCACCGTGTTTCTGGACTGCGACGTCCTCGGCTTTGTCCGGCGTTTGTGGTGGTTGTGACACTTGAGAGCTTTCGCTGTCAGGTCGTCCGTGGCTGTCACGAAGTCGATGGGGACGGCGACGAATGCCGCGAAGGGTATGTCTCCGTTTGATCACGACGACCGCTGTGTCTTCGTCAGTTTCAACGTCACCTAAATTAGATTCCCCATCCCCATCCCCATCCTCGTCCTCCATATTAGTTTGCGGCATGTCGTCCTCCGAAGCCACATAATGATTAACGTTTCCATCAAAGAAATCAGACGGCGCAATGTCTTGAGGCGTCTTCCCGAGAGCGTTGACGATCTCCAAGTCTGCACCAGCGGCTACGAGGAGTCTGGCACATTCTTTCGATTGAACCAAAACTGCAAAATGTAGAGCTGTATATCCGTTTCGGTCACGAGCGTCCAGGTCGACATCGTGCGCGATCAGGAACTCGGTCAGAGAGGTGAACTTCAAGAATACTGCCAGATGGAGCAAGGTCTGCCCGTTCAACATAGTGTGTGACACAGCCGCTGCAGGAGGGATGCCAGAATGCTTCTCAATGGAGACATCAATGAGGGACAGCAACTTCATGACAGCAGCCTCGTAGTTATGTCTCTCTCCGAACCGTAAGAATAAGAGAGGCCGGACGTCGTGGAAGAACGAAGAGGTAACTTGCATCATGTCGTCGGCGCCAGAGTTGGACCCAGAAGGTGAGTCCTCAGTGCCTGCAGTTCCGACTATACGCAATGCAATATTCTTTGCGTCCTCGATTTTTCCAGTCATCTTGAGACCAACCACCTGGAGAGCTAGCTCCATTCTAGAAGAGAAATTACAAACAGGTCCGAGAAGACTTATCAGTTCACTTACAAAGCGCGGTCCGAATCTTCTGTATAAGTGAAAAGAGAGGGAATGGTGGAGTTCTTGGTCTCGTCAAGACCTTCGAACCAAACCGCAACAACACCAGGAGCAGACCGAGGAGGCAAAACGCAAAGCAGGGTGTTATCACTCCATCTCTGCGTCGAACTAGCAACGACGTCACCAAATATGCAGTTGAGCTGAATTGCTGGGTGAAAATTTTCACCGAGAACGGTGACTTCTATGCCGCCGTGAGTTGGACCCGACGAAGGGATGAGGCGATGGATTCTTGGTAGGGCAAGTGATGTAACGGGTGGTGGAGATCCTGGATTAAAGAACAAAAAGGGCATGGGTTGAGGAGGAACGAGAGTGGCAAGAAGTTGTGAAGGCTGCGGTGCTGGGGGAGTAGTAGGGGAGAGCATGTCAGAGTGCGAACGAAATTGGGTTGTTGTAATAGTAGAAATGCCATTCGGAGGACTGAGAATAGCAGAGCCAGAGACCCCGTTGAGGAGGGAGGGATCAATGGGTTCGCTCGCGGTGAACGCGGGCGCGGAATCTCCGTCCGCCATGAATGGTGCTGGGGGTTGAGGAGCCGGTGCAGGGCTCAAGGACCGTGGCAAATGCGATGGGGTTGGCGAACGAGTGTTGGGCCCTGTAGAAGGTGGCATGCAGGGGGAATTCGCAGGCGAACTCAGGCTAGCGACACTAGCCTCTCTGGAGAACTTGGACGGGTTGCCGCGACCAGCCATGTCATAAGGTTTATTACGCATCTTTGGTTGACCTTTACCATTTCGAGATCGACGCTTCGAGAGAGTGACGTTGTCCGTGGATGGCTCAGCAGGAGGTAGATTGGACCAGTCTACCGGCATCTCCATGACAGGGATGGACGGGATCCCGGCGGCTCCCAACTTGATTGTTGATTTGTGATCATCGGTAATCATGATTGGGGGTGTCATGCCTGTGCCGACAAGGCGCCCGTTGTGGTCCATCATCGTGAAGTGAATATGAAACCCGACCTTCTCTCGGTGATGCCTGCAATAACAAGTGATACGAACAGGAAGCACAGCGGACCCGGCAGAAAAATCGAGCACTTCAGCGCAGTTGAACTGGATGATGCTCGTTGTGTCTTCCTTGATGTTTCTCGGGCGTTCGCAGCCATCTTCAGGAGTGTCCGAATCCGAGCGAGCTGGTCTTACGCGAGCCGCGAGTTTACGAGCCACTCGCTTTGCCTTGGCAACAGACGTGTAAGCAATGCATGAGTGAGAACCTGGAGCCTTACCTCTCTGTTCCTGCAACTTCCGCAGCTGACGACACGGTTATGTGGGGCCGAAGCACACGTTACGGTGGCAGTTAGGTGGAGGATATCCAGGGGTGCGGGATCTTGCTGAAGATCAGCGCCAGAGCAAGGATTACCGATATGGGACATTTACCTATTTTGCCTTCTCTTCGAGTACGCTTCTTGGTGGACGTGCCGGGTGGGAGCCTGAGCCACTTCCAAGAACCAACTCGATCGTACTGATTTTGTTCCCCAGAGGTGCTTGCATGTGCGAGGTCGACAGTAACGCGAACCTGCGTCTCGACGCGCGACTTTGTACCGCTATCGGGAATGTTGGGTGTTAAGATGGCAAGACTGAAAGTGAGGGCACGTGGATGATAAGAAGCTGAACTATGGAGCATACGTACTTGTAGCAGGACTCCCTTGGGGGGGAAACCACCCTGCGGGGAATAGAGGCTGGGTGCCGCTTGCATGGTCGCGTAGCAGGAGGAGGGATGATCTGAGTGGAGTGCATTTGTGAAAGAGGGGGGATAGAGAGTGGGGACTGGTGTATGGGCCGTCGGAGAGGTTCAAGCGAGGCTGGTTCCGAACGGGTGGGAGACTGGGTGCTCGGGAGCGGATTCTCCACACCCGAGCACGCAGAGCTGGAGGGAGAACGCGTGAGATCAGCTGGAGGCAGGGAGGGCACATGGACATGGACGTGCGCACTCGTCGTAAGCATGTTCCTGGATGAGGTCGTCGAGTTGGAGCATGCGCTCGTCGTCCGGTTTGTGGCAGGAGATGTGAGGAGGGTCGCCGTCCCAGACTCCGATGGCGGATATGTTCGTGGCCAGCGGTAATGGACAATACCAGGAGGGGAGCTCGTTGTGAATGGATACATTGCGGGACACGTCGGACATCTCCGGCGTCGCGGGGGATGATGAACGGGAGTCCATCGTTGCTGCGGTCGTCACTGACATTGGCGACGAGGACGAGGACGAGGACGAGGCCGACGGCGGGCGTGCACAATGCAGACAGACCCCGGTCATATCGAGGGCAGGACCCCAGAGACTCCCATTTCTGCATTAGATGATATTTTCCCATCTTCCGTGCGGCGCGCTGGCATTGTCCTCACCATGAAGCGCGGCGCAGAGAGACAGCTCACGAAAGACGGCCCCGACGACGACGACGAGATTGAGGTGTGTCGCTTGCGTGCCCTTGGACGCCGTGGCTCACGTATGCCAGGAAATACAAGACCCGCAAGGCTTTCAAAAGGCGGACGAGTTGGCCCTAGCCAACAGACAGTATGTCGAGCCACCCCGTTCACTGCACAGAGCTGACCGGCTTGTAGAATACGCGCTCTGCCCAGGCGCACCTTGACTGGTTTGAAGGCACCATCCCTCAACGGGTTTCCGTCAGCCCCCGCTCCTGATGCAGATAAAGTGGTGAGCGACAGGACGCGTTTCTGTCATCCCTGTCCCTCATATCCCCTTCAGGAGGCTGTTCCTCCACCCAAGTTTGGGGGGTTCACTGGTTTCGGAGCAGGAGCTTCCGCGTCTAATCCGTTCACTTTCACTGCCCAGCCACCACTCGTGTCTGCCTCCGCGTCCTCTGCATCTGACACAGGATTCAAGTCCACACAGTCAACCCCTACACTCAACGCAACCGTTGTGCCACCATTCTCCGGTGTGGCCCCCCCCCCCCCCCCCCCCGCCGGGGTGTGAGCCCCCCCCCCCCCCCCCCCCCCCCCCC
>JBBPOI010000451.1:0-13664 GCA_038091355.1 Phylloboletellus chloephorus
GGTAGGACAGAGCGAAATCGATGAAGGACCTTATATACTCCCGCCTTGGATAGGGGCGATTCCGATGACGTTCGATGACGCAGGCTTCTTACTCGAGCACGTGACGCAATTAAACTTTACTTGATGGAAAAGAAAAAACAAAAAAAAAGAACACAAAAAAAATGGATCACGTGCATTATCTTGCAAATTACAATCAAGTCACGTTACTCTCGGCTCATTCCGACCATCCGTTCCACAGCGGCCTGTTTCTCAGATTCAGACACGCCTAGACCACACCTGAGCTTACCTGAGCCTGATCCCAGTTCATCACATCCTCCTCATCGTCGTCTTCCTCCATCTCCTCGTTACCAGCTCCCAGTCCCCATCCTCCTGTGTTCGTTTGCTGTTGTTCCAATTGCGCCGACCAAACTGCTCTCCGGTAGTCCATCGTGCCAACTCGCGGCGTCTCATTGCCCTCCTCTTCCGCGTTCGCGTCTGCATCGTCCGCTGGTACGTTTCCACTTCCCACGGGCAGCATAGACACCGGCCATCCACCAGCACTCAGGATCATTCGTTTCACGTCGTGCCCCCCAATTCGACCTCGCCGGTCTCGCGGAATGCCAGCAGAGAGGAAGCTCGGCGTAGAAGCACGTACTGCAAGTCCACGAGCAAACGATTGACGTGGCACATGGTGAGGTGCATGTGCTCGGGCATGATGCTGAGCTTGCGAAAAAAGCCTGAGGAGACCTGCTATAGCCGCTTCCCCTGCGCTCGGTTGAACGTCTGGCGCACGCAGGGAAAGGGTCGGCGAGGGCGGACGCACGCGTCGCTCCGAGCTAAGTACGAGTAACCTGGCCAGTACTCAGATTGCAAAGTGGACGTGAGATGAGACACAAACATTTGTTGTAGCCTCGGCTGACGATATGAGCCTAGCCTGACGAGGGTCTCCTTACACTGCGGTGGCGAGAGTAGGGTATGCAACCGGCTATGCAAGGGTACAACGATACGGTCCCGGAATGCGCAAAGCGCGACGCTGCGAACGTCGATAGTTGGAGCGAAGGCTGCGTGTGACGAAACCGTTGGTCCAGCTTTGGCACCTTGACGGGTCGGCGAGTTAGCGCGGTGTTGCTTCGGAGTGCGGTGTAGCGACGTCAGCAGGGGATCAGTTTGCAATGGGAGGAGAACCTGATTAGAGTCGGGTTAATCGAGCAATACCATGTCTGGCTGAGGACACTCACTCCTTCAACATAGGGCAGTATATGGTCCCAGAAGAAGGACCATAGTTCGACCAAGCGGCTGGGAAGTAATTCGTCTGACAAAGACCCAAGTTTGGCGTTGATGGTGACCATCCCTGCGCCGATCAGTTCTCGCGCATCGGTTGCAAGAGTGGTCAAAGCCCTTGATGGCGACGCAGCCAGGACTGTCTGTATATGCCGCCGCACAAGGGTGTTCAGGTCCTCTCTGGGAAGTGTCAACATGGTTGGACAAAGAACCAAACACAGAGGCTCACATGGGGACACGTAAGGGCTCTTCATTGAACAGAGGCAAGACATGCACATGAAGCGTGGCCCAGGGGTTGTCCTTGTCCGATGGGGTCGCACCTGTAAGGACGCTTATGGCATGGGTATGCGAAGCATTGGGGCCAAGAGTGGCGGTTGAAGGGGAGGTGGACGGCGCGAGTGTCAGCGTCGATGCAGATGCGTTGGATGAAAGAGATGTTGTAAGTGCAGGACTGAGACCTGCGAGGGTGCCTAGTCTGTGCATCTCTCGTGTCACTAGTTTTGCGTCGTAGGTCCGTGTCGAGGGCTGTGGGTGGTGAGCGAAGACAGTGGTGGCGGCTAACTCCGCCGGAACTTACCTTTGAGGGCGATGTGTGCACCTTGTTCACGGCGCTTGACGAAGCAGCAGAAGTCATGTTTGGCATTGATATACCTTTGTGTGCGGTGATGTCTGACCGAGAATGTGAATGCGAGTGCTCCTTGTTGTCAGGACTGGTGCGGTGATGAGCGCGAGAAGGCGATGTCGACGGGAAGAGCCCCAGACGCCTGGGCGGCTGATGGGAGGAACTCGACAGAACGGTGTCCGAGCTGAGGATGTTGACGTTGGCCGCGGTGTCAGAATCTGGGGACTTGTCAGCACCGTGTGATGCAGCGAGCCGTTCTGAAGGCAGCGATGGCGATCAAGACACACCCAAGAACTGCACAGCGCGCGGGGCTCGGGGACGGGGCGTTGCATCGTTGGACGACGCTGCGCGACGGTGTGCGAGTGTGTCCCGGCCTCCGTGGTCAGCGACGGCCACTCCAGCGTGCGATGACCACAGGAACATGTCTGCGGGCCCGTGCGCGGGGACACGATGCGGGGACGGTAAACATACAGACCTGAATTGGCCGCCGCGCGAGTCGTTGAGGAGCACCGCCGGTGGCTGTGTACGACATGGCCTCGCTCTGCGACCGGATCGACCGCCTCGCCGCAACGGCCGACGCAATACGCGCGTCTGCCGCCGCGGTCCGTCCAGCGCCCGCCGCGACTCCGTTTACCCGCGCCGTCCTCGACACCGCCCTCGGCGACCTCATCCGCGACGTCGACGTGTCAGAGCTCGGCCTTTTCTCGCTTGTGTCTGCTCCAGACAATGCGCCTCGTCGCGGCGCGATTTCCCGCGTCGGCTTCCCTGGCGCCACCCCGCTAAGGAAGCAGCCCGCCAGTCGAGACGACATGTGCGAGCCGGAGTTGTATGCTCGTGCCGCACTCCAGTACTTGGATCGATAGTGCGCGTCGTCCCACTTGCCTTCCCAACCGCGCCTAATCTCTGCGCAGTCAGTCCATCCGACGAATGCCGCGCGCTCGCTCTCAGGCGGTGGCCCTTATCGAGCAGCTCCATGACGCCCACGTGAACATCAAGAGACTGAGCGAGACTCTGCAAGAGGTCTGTCGTGTGTCCTGCAGCAGAGCGTCTGACCTCAAGCATATGCAGTTGACTACCGCAGGTGCCACTTCAGCTCCCTCACTCCGCATTTCTGGTGTTGCCGAGGAGGAGCGTCGGATCACTGACCTACAGAACCGTCTCTCAGAGCTACGAAGACAGGTGTGATTCCTCTTGCATATCCAAGTCTCGCCTGATCCACATGGTTAACAGAAAGATGCACTCCTCCGATCCAACGACCCTAAACCGGCCGTGAAGCGAAACGTACCTTTCAAACATATCCCCAAACCATCTCCTGCACCGTCTCCGCGTCCCGAGAATCACGAAGACGTATTTTGGTCGACT
This sequence comes from Phylloboletellus chloephorus, assembly GCA_038091355.1. NCBI lineage: Eukaryota > Fungi > Basidiomycota > Agaricomycetes > Boletales > Boletaceae > Phylloboletellus > Phylloboletellus chloephorus. Next base: position 3,245 of record JBBPOI010000451.1, read on the forward strand.
CCGGCTGCATCCGCACGCACGCTACGGTTTACTGATAGGCTTCTAGAAGAAGATCCCGACTTCGCGGAATTATCTGCAATGTCATTTGATAGCCCCGGCCCTGCGCCTCCAAGATCAGTGTTTGCAAGCTTGGCAGACAAGGGTTTTACTACCCTGTCTGACGATACTGTATTTGGGAGGGATCACCCTCAGCTTCATCAGGGCCAGGAAGAAGGCGCTGAAGAGGATCCGCATGACCAATCCACTCTACCTGAACTTGCACCTGAGTCTGAACTCGACCCTGAACTCTCACTTCCCGACGTTCCGGAGCCCGAGGAAGACCCAGAAGAGAAGACTGTTGTGCTGTCAAAGGCGCCTCTCCCGGCACTAGACAATCCACTATCGTCCCCCCCTTTGGCTGAAGCACACCCGCCTCCGGATTCCTCGTTGAAGATACCCAAAGTTCGCTTCACTCCAGAATTAGAACGTATCATGGCGAGTGGCCAAATATTCTTTCCTACTTTGTATACTGAGGCATACCATAGGCTCGGATATGGAACACTGTTGGTGACGTTCTGGTGCCTGGTAAAGGTGGCGAGAAGCCGCCTCGAGCAAAAGATACTCTGTACGCATCAACAGCTCCCTTGTACCGCTTCATCCAGCATTGACCACGTACGTGATATCCAGTGTTCTTATCGAGTCACTGGTTACCCAGTCTCCCTCTCCTGGCTCCCCTACGTCTTCGAGCATCTCATCCCTAGCTTCTGCGACCGCTGGTCCGACGCCGCACCAAGTGAATACTGCCCAGCTTCTCCACGCACTACTCGCGGCGCCTAACCATGCGATGCCTCTAAACCAACTGAAGGTTGTTATCGGAGGCACGAGGGCACTCTATGGGTGCGTAGCAAAGAAGCTCATTCGAATTGATAGGGGAGGTGGGGAACAAATTGTGCTATTCGATGCATGAGTGTCGGTGCACGTCCCCAATGATAACCATTGGCATACGGTTCTTCCCACTGAACCTTGGTAGAACGCTTGCACAAATCAAATATGTCCGAGTGGCTTGCCGCTGAAATTTCTACTCTTTCCGTCGTCTGCAACTATCCTTCCTTCCACCGAGCCTCCACCACGCTGTAATATCGTCACCTTTGGAAAGGTCCCTGCCGCGCAACGTGGAGGAGGGCTGCTGGGTCCTGCCCCGACTGCTCCAAGGAACGAGTAGTACTACATAATGATGCGCAGTCGGGCACCAACTTGAGGTTAGGGTATCAACAATCTCCACATCAATCTCTCACACGTGTGCTCCATGACATGGGCGCTAGTCGACACGAGGCGGTCTGCATTAGCACACTTTCCTGTGTCGCCAGCACGACCACCGTCAACTCTGCGCTCCCATTGCAAGGACTTCACCGGTCCGGGAACTTGTAGATGGACCAGTGTGCACTCTGCGAGAAGTGTCCACACAATCTGGAATGCTGTCACGCCACCCTAGCAATGACTTAGGAAACGGGATGATGTTCTGGGATGCCATGGAATGGGAAACGGCTCGCTGCCACATCTCGAGGTCCACATTTGTTTCTGGAAAGACCCTCAACCTCAGCCATAATTATGACAGCTTCTTGAGACGCCAAGAGTTCCGCCCGGACAACGCATGCTTGTAAGGGATCACCATTCGTTGCGCTCCACCTTCTTGAGTGTTTGTGTTTTCTGCTACATGTTTAGCAAGTGACCTGATCCGACATGTTAGGGATTGCACTGGCGCGATGGACTGTAAGATGCTTTCGGGCATCGCACCAAACGCATGTTTTCGTAAGAAACTTGGACCTCGCACACAGTCTTTTGGCATGCCTTATCGGTGCTTATTAGGCCACCTCACCTGACCCCCGCAATGCTTTCGAACGAGCCTTAGCACTCGGCCTAACTCATCAATTTGCTCAGCATCCCTTCATTGTTATTCTCTCAGGAATCTGTGCTGACTGGCACAGTTTGCCAGTCCAATAATTCCTGACCCCGAGATCGTTCTTTGGTGGCTCAGCCGCCGGGTCTCACTGAACCTGGCGTCGCGATACACACAATCAAGATTGCTGACGATTGGTGCCTCAACCGGTAACCTAGAGTTAAGGACCCAATGTCAGGCAACTGCAAGGTTTGTCTGTGGTTGTATGTCTTGTCTATCGATAGCCTGACATGCAAAGTTCCCTCGCAATCCGCGCAACGTTATTTTCTTCGGAGAAACGGGAACGGGCAAGAGCTCTGCTATCAACCTCCTCCTCGAAGCTGGCGCTATCGCCCCTGTCTCCAACGACTCTCAACCTTGCACACGAGTTAGCGCCTATTTCGAGACCATGGTACACAGCACACCGTACAAGCTGTGGGATACCCGTGGTCTTGGTGAAGGCTCCAACTTTCTTCGAACCTTTCTCAGAGGAGGCTCGGAAAAAGAACTCAAGAAGTTCCTTGGGGAAAGACACCACAAACGTGAAATCGACCTCCTCGTATACTGCGTTCGTGGTTCTAGGGCGACCCAGGCATCGTTGAGATACTATGATACATTCTGCGCCATCACACATCGGCTGGCCGCTCCGGTAGTCATTGTGGTAACTCAGTTAGAGAAAGAGAAGGAAATGGAGGATTGGTGGAAGAGAAGCTCTTCTAGTCTCAAAGAACTCAAGATGGAATTCGATGACCACGCGTGCATCACCACTCTTCCGGGGCACCCCCGAGCACCCGAATCCAAGAAGATGCTTGTCGATCTTATCACTAGAAATTATCATTGGGAAGCGAAATGTAGTGGATCTTATTTTGGCTCCCCTGTCCATCAATCTATCCCTTCCCCGCCATCAGGCAAGGGAGGCATCACGAGCCTTCTGAAGACCGTACTGGGCTGGAAGGACAAGGGCAACTTTGATGTTGAGCGTCTTGACCACCACCCGAGTAACCGTCCCCGTCCCTTCAGCCCAGCATCTTCGAGAAGAGATTCGAGTTATCATACGGCTGAATCTCCTCGAGAATCAGTGCCACCGAGCCCGGTCGTCGAACCCCCGACTCCGCGTAGCGAGTCCATCTCCACAAAGCTGCCACATATCAGCACAAAGTTCCTCGGAATCGGCAATCAATCACAGCCCCCCAGCGAAGAAACGTCAAGCGTGGGATCTTCTTCGCATTCGATGTTTTATGCAAGGTGCGCGATCACAATACTGCTCATACACCCTGGCTTACGGAGCGTTTAAAGTTCTCACAGCAGTTACACCTCGAAGTCCGAAGTGCACCTGCAAACTTGCACTGAAGAAAATGAAGGTTTGTTTCCTGATTCCCTTGAAGATGATGCACCCAAGCTGTCCTTATAGATTGCTTGAGTGAACTGCCCTTCAAACACTCAACTGCCACGGTTAGAAGAAGGAGAGGTTATGCTACCCGATGTGGCTCTTTCGGAGATATCTGGGAGTGTGACTTGATCATAGGGGAGACTTGCTGCGTGGTTGGTTCCATTGCGGAGCATTTGACTCCACGTTGATCAAGGTAATTAGGTCGCGGTGAAAGCTGTGAAGACCGACACCAATCGTTACGAAGGCCTGAAGGCTCACGAGAAGGTAATGATGGAGTCCTCTATCCTCTGGCTTGATGATGGACCATTCGTTCCAGAAACTTCGCAGGGAGCTGAAAATTTGGGAGAGGTTGCGGCACAGGAATATTGTACCGCTGCTCGGTGTCGTGTCTGGCTTCGGACCTTTGGCAAGCATGGTCAGCCCATGGTTCTGCAATGGATCTTTATCCAACTACCTCGTGCATCACCAGATGTTGAAGCTGTCCGAGAAACATGGTCTGGTGAGTCTTGATTGCAGCTGCAGACCTTACGCTGAATAGTTTCGCTGCAGCTCAGTGATATTGCAGCTGGTCTGTGCTATCGTAAGTCTTAACTCCATAACCATGATCACGACAGCTGATTGTCATGCCCCACAGTCCACAGCCAAGATATCGTTCACGGTGACCTGCATAGCGTACGCCTCGTCGCTGATGGTATGGGAAGGACGAATTGATTGTTCTTCCACAGGACAACGTCCTGATTGACGACCATGGGACAGCTTGCCTCACGGACTTTGGACTTTCGTTAGTCCATGAGTTTGTGGGGACATCATACCTCAAATCAAGCGTCTGTGGTGCCGTGCTGTTTGCAGATCCTGCGCTGGTCCAACGAGTAAACAGTTCCCAGGACAACGTGTTTTATCCAACAACGTCCTGTGATATATACTCGTTCGGAGGACTCATGCTCCATGTCTGTACAATCTGTTATACTGCGTGACGCCGTGTCTGATGTGCCGTTGATAGGTTCTGTCTGGAAGGAAGCCGTATGATGGGTTTCATTTGGCTGCCAGCTTCACGCTGGTTTTGAAGGGAGAACGACCCCAGATACCGACTCAAGATAAGCGGATTACCCCTTGGCACAAGTCAGTAATCCGACGATGCTGGGATCACGAAGAGGGAAGACGTCCATCGGCCAACGATATTGCGAGAATGTTCAACCGGCAGTAATGTCTAGTATCCGAGGATATCTAGATTGGTGCATCTTTCAAGATGACCTCGCCTTCGGCTGGGTCGGTGGTCTTGCAGACAGCGCCCGCGGAGAGCCATGGTGCTATTCATTTATTACGTCCTCTCCCTCTTGTGAGGGCCATTTTCCCCTGACCACGCTCATGCACGTTATGCCACACGTATTGTGCATATTTTTATTGGCTAGTTATCGCTGCAACTTTAGCTTCTAGTTCAAGATAGTACTTGTATATTGTATCAACTGTTCTCAGCGACATGTAGCTTATACCCTTGATCGATCTCGGGAGGGAGACATGCTGCTAGCACTAATTACCATCAAACATCACCACTGGGGTGGGGCCAATTCCAGTGCTGTACTTCATAGAATAATTTTCCTTGTATCAATGTCATCAACCGCAAAGGTCTGGAGCCGTCAAGTTCTCGAGAAAACTCCTTGTCGTTATACAGTAGTTCGTTTCAGAACCTTCACATCCGCCCACGGTAACCGAGCAGACTTCTGGAGATCTGCGATGTCTGCTTCAAGCGCCAGTTGACAAGGACCAGCCAAATCACGCATGGTTGTATCAAGGTATGGTCCGGTATGCGACTCGGGAACTGACGGCGCTGGTCGACCCTCGACCACATGCACGAGCTTCAACCGGCTTCGTCTAGTGACTGCATGTGCCGTCGAGACTGTGTAGTTGCGACGCTTCGAAAGCCTCTGCGATACCCGATCCTGCTTCCCAGCTCTTCGTCCTTCAACTGGATGACGGACCCAACAGCTCTCACCGCTACATTCAATGGAGTCGATATTGTCATTGATGATGCAGGTTTCTACGTTGTTGCGTAAGTTAGAGCAATTTCAGACAAGAACTCACAAGTTATGTTTGAAACCATGCTCTTGGGAGCAGACAGTGTAATGAAAGATGCTGTCAGATCCTTTGGAGACATTAATCTTTCTCCGTTCAAATAGGAATGCCCAGAAGCTGGGAGTGCGCATGATGGGTTGCCAGCGCAGGAAACCCTCAGAGGGATACGCTACAGAACTCGAACATCAGTGTTTCCTAAGTCACGTCACGGAATGTGGCTGAATGGGACTCTTCAGCTCGTCCTGGAGTTTCCGCACTCGTGCAGGTTCCCTCAGATCCTTTGCTCCCGTCGATGAAATACCGTGCCGCTACCTCAACATAGGGAAGAGAGGAACTGCATCAGAGTTTGTAGTGGAGAGTCTATACGTTATGCGACTACCCGCGCACCGTGTGGCTTTGGAATCGGCGAGGGATGCTCGTCGAAGGAGCGGAGAAGCTGGCAGGATACGCGATGTTTTTACATGTAAAGAGAGCTTAAAATCAAACAAGCACAAACAATTGCCCCGACTTGGCCATTGACAGTATGTCAAACGTCCCGCCATCTGCCGTAGGAGGTTCCCCAGCGGACGTCTTCGCGGCCGACGACCGTGTGCATTTCTCGAAGGAGACAGGGACATGGAGACTCGAGCAGGAAGACGGGTCTGAACTCGAGTACGACACCACCAAGGGACAATGGTTGCCTGTGGTCAGTCAAAGCTGGTGGCATCCACGTCGTCGTCGAAGCTCATTCGCTTATTTCAGGTAGACGAGGATCTCTTGCGGAAACAGCAAGCTGCTTATTCCGTCGCGGGTGTCGATGAGGAGGTATGGATGCCCGACGTCTGATGTACGCTTTGCAACATATATCTCTCTCCCCATATCAGACTCCAGCAGCACCCGTCGTGAAACGTGCCAATAAGAAGCGGAAGGAACCCGAAGACTACACATCACTTCCCCCACCTTCAGGGCCGTCCACCAAGCGCGGCAAGAACGACGAGACCAAGCAGCCGCGTTCCAAGAATACGGCAGTCTATGCCACAAATCTCCCGCTCGACATAGAGGTCGACGAGATCGTTGAACGTTTTGGCAAGTTTGGTGTCATCGAGGAAGATGACGAAGGAGAACCAAAGGTGAAGTTGTACGCGAGGGAAGACGGGTCATTCAGCGGAGAGGCGTTGGTGGTGTATTTCAAGGAAGACAGCGTGTCCCTCGCGATTAGCCTGCTCGACGACGCGGAGTTGAGAGTGGGAGATCCGTCCACGGTCATGAAGGTTCAAAGAGCCGAATTCAAGCATAAGCACACGGGAACGGAAACAAATGGGAGCTCGCAACCGCGCAGAACGGTCGATAAGAAGAAAGCTTCGCGACGGATTGGGAAAATGCAGAAGTAAGTCGCGACTTCCGTGGTGCCTTGTCGCGGACATGGACGTCGTTTGCAGGAAAATACAAGAATGGGATGACGAAGACGGCTTTGGTCCTGCGAAGACTGAGGAGGATAACATGAAATTGCCCAACAGGAATAGCAGAGTCGTCGTATTGAGGCATATGTTCTGTCTGAAGGAACTCGACGATGATGCATCTCTTCTTCTTGATCTCAAAGAGGACGTTCGCGACGAATGCTCAACATTAGGAGAAGTGACCAATGTGGTGTTGTATGATGTAGGATTGCTCATTCTTTAGTGCGACTCCTCATGACCATTTCACTGTCACTTGCAGAAGGAGCCGGAGGGCATTATGACAGTGAAATTCAGGGATCCCCTGAGCGCCCAAGCATGCGTATTGGTGAGTCTTTTGTGCTAGCTGCGTCTAGCACACTTTAATCAACCAGAAAATGAATGGGCGATACTTCGCCGGGAGACGCATTGAAGCATCACTTTATGTTGGAAAACAACACTTCAAGCGAAGTGGTGTCGGGGATGATATTGAAGGGGATTCTGACGAAGCTGAAAAGAAGCGTTTGGATCACTTTGCAAGTTGGCTCATGACCGAAGGAGACTAGCTACCTGCGGTATCTCCTGCACGAATACGCACATCTACCATCATTTGCCGTGGACGAGACCTCGAAGAGCATCTTTGTTACCTCCCGATGAAAGGTGTAAAGCTTGTATTCACAGTTGAGAGACCTGTCAGACTGACTGTCGACTCCAGAAATTCTTAGCTCGACTCGAGCTAGTTGACATGCGTTGGACGCCATATCCAAGTTAGCTTTGAACAACTACCACTATTATACGTACAGCCGCATTTCCGAGGCGACCTCAACCGCCTGCAAACCAAAGGAGAGCCATGCACGCCTGAAGAGTATCTTGTCCGCTTGTCAAGACTTTGGCTTGCAACAAACATTGAACGAATCTGAAACATTGGACAGGCGATATAACAGAGCTTACACCATCCGTTGTTGTCATCAACTGCATGATCCTATTAGCACTTCCCTCATCCAGGTTACAGCTTTTCGTCAAAACCTTCATGATGTCCCCATTCTTTGGACGCTCCCATTTGGGGTCAAGCCCTTCATGTCCTGGCTGTCCGGGCGAGCCATTCAGATGGCTCCTGCGTGACAATGTCGTCCGCATGCCGTTGAGGAACAAAAGTCTTGAGGAGATTACGAATTGAGTCTTGCGACTCCCTATACTGTACCTGTCTGTAGGGATGCAACTGTCACGTGTCACAGGGGTGCAGTTGCGTTGCTAGTTCACCTCCTAGTCACGTGTCACATAGGCCTGGTTGCTAGTGTAGAACTGTGACAAAATTCCAAGATAGTTGAGTAACGACATATGCATGTGTTTAGTTCAGTCAAAATTGATATATGCCCATATATGCTGTCATCTCCAGCAGCCACTAATCCGTCTCCGGCTCCCTTTTCAATCACATCAACACAGTGCGGGCTCGTATCAACTCCAGGGACATGTGTAGCATCTAGCCCGAAAACGGCATGTATGACTGCACTGGACCTAACATCAATGTCATCATCACCTGCTTCGGCATCAAGCTGATCTTTAGGAGATAACTCCTCAAAGCCAAAGACGACACCAGTCCGATTCTCAATTTCCGAGCGAAGGTCTGGGTGGCTGCGCAGATAGTCATTGAGGGCGACTTGAGCTTTCTTGCTAGTTAGACACTCCGCAGAGAGATTCCAGTCCTTTACAGTGCATCGTTCCCAAGACTACCCACAGATAAGTTATTGACTGGGTCTGAAATACTGTAGTGAGATTGACTTACCTTCTGAACAAGCTCACGGCCGAAGGGGCAAGACATGAAATCATATACCTTCACAATACCATCGACAGATGCATCACGTACGACTGGAAGGGATGTTGTAAACTTGACCTGTTCGGGTGTGAGGCCATTGTTAATTTGTTTTTGATGAGACTCGACGAGAAACTCCATCTGATATTGCTTGAGACGATGCTTGATAACGCGGTTCAACCCAACATCAGCAGGCTGAAAAATTCCCGTACCTGTAAACATATTAGGTGAGATAAAAATTGTGAACTTGGAGGGTTGAAACATACAACCGGCTGGTACGAAACAAAGGATCACACAGGGAAAACTATCCGCTACGTACGTACGAAACTCTTGGCTAGCATGAACAGGCTAGCAGTCGAGGTAGACAATGCAAACTTGGTCATTGTCAAGCATTGGTTCGGCTTCAATCACACGGCATCGGTAAGGCTCAAAAATGTTCTCAACCCACTAAATTCGCTGGGCTGAGATCCCTTGCCAAAATATTTGAGACTCAGACTCACCTCCTTCATCGTCTTGAGTGTGCTGAAATGACTTCCCTTCTTCTCGCTTTTCGCAAAGGCAAGGTTGAATCCTCGCTCCTGAGCATCTTTCATGCCTCGTGCAGTTCCCGATGGTAGTGAGCACTCAGATGCTCCAGCCCAAACTTGTTGGAAAGGAAGAAATGGTCCGTCCGGTGTGCTGGCAACAAGTAAGGTGTATGCCCTTTTCTCGTCCTTGGCAGTCGACTTGCTGTGATCCACGCTCTGCAAATGTTGTCCCGCTACTCGAAAGAATATAGTTCCCGATTTGATCAAATCCGACAATAAGCTGCAAGAATAATTGAGGTGAATGTTGTGGTGACAATTGAAACACTTATACGTACCTTTGGTGGAATACTGTGCCACTTGATAATGTAAATGAGTCGGAAAAAACACTCTTCACATTTTTCTTTGGCATTGGCTGGAAGCTTTGCTGCCGCTCGGGTACCTTTTCTTGGAGAGCAGTCAAGAACGCTCTCCAAGAATGAGCGTACAAATCGCTATGTAGATGGATGAAATGTCTTGTGTTATAGTGTTAGTTAAAAAAGTGCACTGACCTCAGAACACTTGAATGTTGTCAGCAATTCAGGAATATGCTTCTGGATGACTGTGAGCATGACTGATCGTGCGATGACAACGTTCACTGCAAGACCAGACATCCATAGATTCTTCAATTTGTCTAGAACCTCTGGATGTTTGGCAAGGATGCCTGACTGTGTAACAAGTCAATGACCTGAAAACCACAAGGACTCCACTACTAAGTACTAAGGGCACACTAAACCCCAAATACTGAATACAAAGTGCAACAGTTTACAGTACCATGCAGACTGGCAAGGAAATAAGTATAAACGAAAGAGCAGTTGCTAACACCGAAGTGCTAATGAGGGGCCTTGAAGACTACTACTAGCTAGTTCACGCTCACACGCTAACTACTACTCAATGGACTTGCTGCTGTAGCAAACAAGTGGATTAAGCTGGGGATTAACTATGATACATGCCCCTTTATATACCCCAGCCTACTGCACACAGACCAAGCTGTGCATGGGAAATAGAAGGTACTAATTAGGATATGTGTCAAACGTGTGTGAATAAGAAGCATTAATAGAAGTGGTAATTAAGAAGGCTGTACGCCTCATGTTATTAATAAGGCGGAGATTAAAAGCACGTGTTAGGTCACATGACATGCTTATGTAATAGCTAAGTATTATGCCAGGTCGAGCATTCGATCCTGGCCAAGTCCAATTCTTTTTACTGTAGGGGCGTTTGCCCATATAGGAGAAGTAACGTGTTTATAACATTACCCCC